>JAFISE010000272.1:2917-31374 GCA_022560025.1 Stagonosporopsis chrysanthemi
GGGGGTGGGGGGGGTGGGGGGGGGGGGGGGGGGGGGGGTGGGGGGGGGGGGGGGGGGGGGGGGGGGGGGGGGGGGGGGGGGGGGGGGGGGCATGGCTGGTGTGGGCTGTCGTTGGCCGCCCGATTGGACATGATGGCATTGGACATGGACCCCTCCGTGGGGCACATGTCTTGACGCATCAACTGCTGCAGCGCTTGCTTTTGCTCTCCTTGTTCCTGCTGGCTTGGACTCTCGCGCTGACGAGTTGAAGCCCTCCTCCCACACACCCCCTCCTACATCAGACTGCCGCCGCGCTCGTCTGCCCTGCCCACCCGCGCCATGTCGACCATGACCGAGACCGAGACGGTGCTCACGCTCGACAACATCAACCCGCACGTCCGCGCCGCCAAGTATGCCGTCCGCGGCGAGCTGGCCGTCAAGTCCGAGGAGTACCGCGCGCGGCTGGCCAAGGGCGAGGGCAAAGACCTGCCGTTCGACACGGTCATCGCCGCCAACATCGGCAACCCGCAGCAGCTCGACCAGAAGCCCATCACCTTCTTCCGCCAGGTCGCGTCGCTGCTGGAGAACCCGCTGCTGCTCGAGCATGAGGACGTCCTGACGGCCAGCCTGGGCTACCAGACGGACGTCATCGCCCGCGCCCGCAAGCTGCTGAAGGAGGTCCACAGCGTCGGCGCGTACTCGCAGTCGCAGGGCGCCCCCGGCATCCGCGAGTCGGTCGCCCAGTACATTGAGCGCCGCGACGGCCACCCATCGAGCTTCCAGGACGTCTACCTCAGCAACGGCGCCTCGTCGGGCGTCAACACGCTGCTGCACGTCATCTGCGCAACCCCCGAGACGGGCATCATGGTCCCCATCCCCCAGTACCCGCTCTACACGGCCACCCTCTCCGTCCTCGACGCCCGCTGCGTGCCCTACTACCTCGACGAGGCCGCCAACTGGGGCACCAGCCTGGCCGCCATCCAGGACAGCTACGACAAGGCCAAGCGCGAGGGCACCGACGTGAAAGCCATCTGCATCATCAACCCGGGCAACCCGACCGGCGCCTCGCTCCCCGCCAAAGACATCAAGAGCGTGCTCCAGTTCGCCGCCAAGAACAAGCTCGTCGTCATCGCAGACGAAGTCTACCAAACAAACGTCTTCGTCGGCGAATTCGTCTCCTTCAAAAAAGCCCTGCGCGACCTGCAGCAAGAAGCCCCCGGCCAGTACGACCACATCGAGCTGGCCTCGCTGCACTCCGTCTCCAAGGGCATGGTCGGCGAGTGCGGCCACCGCGGCGGCTACTTCGAGCTGGTCGGCTTTGCGCCCGCCGTCGCCGCCGAGATGTACAAGTTCATCTCCATCCAGCTGTGTCCGCCCGTGCTGGGCCAGTGCATCGTCGAGATGATGGTCAATCCGCCCAAGGAGGGCGAGCCGAGCTACGCCCTGTACAGGCAGGAGTACGATGCTATTTTCAAGGGCCTGAAGGAGCGCGCGTGGGCGCTGTACAAGGCGTTTGAGAAGATGGAGGGCGTAACGTGTGGTGAGCCGCAGGTACGTTCTCCCTTTTCCCATCCCCCTCCTTTTTTTCTTTTTTCTTTTCCAAACTAACATCTCCACACCAGGGCTCCATGTACCTCTTCCCCACCATCACGCTCCCCGCCAAAGCCCTCGAGCAAGCCAAGCGCGAAAACCGCGCCCCCGACGAATTCTACTGCTTCCGCATGCTCGACGCCACGGGCGTATGCACCGTCGCGGGTACCGGCTTTGGCCAGAAAGAGGGGACGTTTCACTTCCGCACTACGTTCCTGGCGCCGGGGACGGATTGGACGGAGAGGTTGGTGAGGTTTCATGAGGCGTTTATGGAGGAGTTTAGGTAGATGATGGGCTTGGCTTGGGGGGAAAATGCACATACTGCTCACTACTTTTGCTACTTAGGTCGCATTGTTGTGATTTTGCCCTTTTCTCTCTCTCTCTCTTGCTTTTGCTTATGCGCCCTATGTCCCCCCGTCTTGCTGCTCGTGCTCCTCCATCCCCGCTCCTCCTTCCTACTCCCACCCACCCACCGCGTGAAGCACGCTCACACGCCTGTATATCCTGTAGTCATATCCTGTAGTCATATCCTGTAGTCCTGTCCTGTAATCCTATCCTGCATTCAGCATTCAGTATTCCGCATTTAGCCTTTGGTATTCAGCACTCGGCATTCAGCACTCCATTCTGTTCCAGATCCCGTAGAGAGGTACGGAGATGCGCGTGCGCACACAGATATACACACATGTTCACGCATACATGTACACGCATACATATACACGCATACATATACACGCACACACACACACATACACACACACACACACACACACACACACACACACACCATCTCCACCCCTCACCCCCTCACTCCTAGAAGTAGTAGTATATAGTACGTAGTTAAGTTAGCTCATATTAGTCTGCCACTGCAGAATCGGAGCTACAGGTCTACCTCTTTGATACAGCCAGCCACTACACGATTGACATACTGCCGAAGCTTCCCAACTCGACTATCCCATTTACGTTCACGAGATGCGATGAGATGACATCGGAGACTCGACTCGGCTTCTGTCCTTCACACCACGCCGCACCACCCACCCTCCTCTCTCGTTGACAATGCAGACTATTCCCCTGCCGAAGCACCTCGACCGTAGTGCACGCGGTTGCGTTGACGGCTGGAGCGTGGACTCTGCTTTAGCCATGGCTTGCCCACACATACACACCGCACTCTCCTCCCTCCGCAGATCCATCCCTCAAGCACACTCAGCACCGCGTCAACCCACTCCATCACAGCCACCAATGCAGCACGCCCCAACGCGTCTACCCGCTATCACCGCTGTGTGCGGGTACACACACAACAACGCGGATAGCTACCTAGGCACTGACTGGCGCACGCAGATAGCAAAGTGTATACTTATCCCCGAGCAGCTTTCGTGTTCCTTCTTAGACCTCCTCATACTGGATGATGGACATTTAGAACCAATGTCTTCCTCTCTTCATTACGTTGTACCTGAAGTTCGTCCTGACGATCCGATTGAATTGTAGGTGTACGCTGATTGCACGGTGCTGTGGAGCCAAAGGTATGATGTTCTTGATTCTTGATTCGATGGGTCGTTGAATCAGCCTATCGGATTGGGGCTTCAGAGAAAGCGCTAGTGTGACGGTTATGAGAAGCAGATCACGTGTTGGTGGTCTGGTGTTGCTTCCTCATCTTATAGAGCATCTCTTGCCTCAGCTGCATTACAGATACGTCATGTAAATAGACCCGACTGCTGCTTCATGGAGAGCAGAGCAACAACACAACAACATAATAGCAGAATACATGAAATTGCATTCACCGCTACAGCTAGTGTTTGTACGGGGGTTTGGGTCGGATGATCTTCACAGAGCGTGGAGTCCTCACCGCTTCCAATGTCGACGGGACGTCACGACCCCATGACTCACTGCGGGTTCGGCCTGTTCTACAGCGCGAAAGAAGCGTTTGCTGAGGCTGTGAAAGGACATGCACCATGGCAGCGACCCAACGATCTCTCGAGCTCCGCGGGGAAGTGCAGGCGGACTGTCCGTGTTCACCAAGGCGAATGGTGGACACCAACGATTGCGATCGTACAGCGACAACTGTCCAAGGAAGTCATCGCCGACCTACTGCTTGATAGAGATACTAAGAGTTGCTGCTAATCTGGTGGCTACCTCTGATATATCATGGGCCTGTGTCTGAGCTTACCGTGAGCGTCTTTGTGCCTGTCTTATCTGTACCAAACTCCTGCATGGAACCTGTCTCGTCGACATTCTCAAGAGTTGGCATGAACCTTCAAGTGTCTGCAGATAATGGGGTCCTCGACATGTCCGATGGAGCATGGACTCCTAGGCTCCAGATACGACCAATGAGCTTTACCGTGGCTCTTGCTTCAAGTCTCATTGAGTTGCCCAACAGCTCTCGAGGACCAATCCGTGTGGAAAGATCCCTGCCGAAACGACTGGTATGTAACACCAAGTCTGGAGCCATCTGCGTTGCGTTGACAACATGATAGCGCAGGGGTGGAAGATGTCGTAAGCAGAGTGTTATCCCCTACAACCAATAGCTGCGCGTTCGGTCGCGCTTAATCAATCAAGAGGAAGAGAACGTCTTATGCAAGGGTTAGGCATATGCGATGAATGCCGGCATGCAGGTGCTCTTGCAAGTTGCCAGAAATCTCAAACTATCAGGTTCTGGCTAATCCAGATATGACCTACAGTGCAGATATGATTGCTTCGACCCCACCGGACGGACCTTGCCAAACATGCATTGATTCCATACAACTTTGCTCGCGGCCAAGTTTCTTCGTTCTCGAGAGCGTTCTGGATGTACGAACGGTCTTGTCGCACAATGCTGACATCTATCGGGTCCATGTCCGACAAGCTCGTCAGGCTCGAAACGACATTTTCTGGGATCCCAAGGAGTATCCTGACGTGTTGGACATCATCGCCGATATGTCTCAAGCTGAAGTCATGAGCTTGGTGCTGCCAGGTTTCACGTACAGTGCTCTTCGCTCTGAGCGAGCCGAATATGGGCACGGCTGTCTTCAATCTGATAATTGGTATGGGCAGGGTGTGGAGCAGCCTCGCATGGGACGCTTTACAGCAGGCGTTTAGATGGGCTTGGAATGCGCAGTTGCATCTCTTCTAAATTCTCATGGACGACTACTGATGATGGTATAGTGGGGACGCAAAGGCGCGGCTGTGAGACGCATTCCGCCTTGCGCTGGCCTGGAGTATACAATTGGGGCTTTACGACGTTTTGCAATGATGAGGGGTTGACGCCGTTTTCAGGCCATTGGTATCGGGTCACCGGACAAGAAGAAGTTATCAAAGGAGCAGAGGTTGCTCTCTGTTACCTGAGCTACGCTCTCTGATCCAAAGCTCCGCATCCTCGCGCTGAGGAACACTGAGGAGAGCCACCACATTACCTTCTTGGCGCAGTTCATCCTTACTGAATTGTTGACACCAAGACTTAATCGGCTTCACTTTGGTACGTACGCTTTTTATCTAATGATGCAATCAACTTCTACACTACATGGCACCCAACTGACGCTACGACTCTAGGCCATGGCCATGGGCAGACACAGCTTTGGAGATTTCTCGTGTAACTGCGTGAGCAGTGTCAAGTGGGTGCTGCGGGTCAACGCTTGTATTGCTATCTGTTCTCGTGTTGTGATGTTATGATGTTCGTCTACAGGAGCCCTCAGCTCAGAGGTAAGTGCACTTGCCCACACCGGGCAGTGCCTGCTACAATAGAATATCATGTGATCTATGCCACGTGGTTACATCTCGCTTTCAAGATAGTGGCATCCCCACGGCCAACGCCGTCGATGCGTTCCTCATGGGCCTCCCCTTTTACTTCTGCGATTTAGCAGAAGGCAAAAAGTTCTCGCGACCATGTCTGGAGATGGCGCGCTCGCAGACGGAGGTCGAGACGATTCATCTCACTCACATCAACGACATCTCTCTCCAAATACCACCCGTGTCACCAATGCAGTCTGCAAGAATCCTCGATGCTCGCGACGAGACCTCTCAGCGTGCAAGACACGTACGCAACCTTGACACAACCGCCTACGCTACAATGCTCCGCCTGACCGACTCAATATTTACACAAGAATACGATTGGAATTGTGCCTTTCCCTTTGCGTCCGGAATATCTTGTTCAGCCCTCGAACGTCTGATCCTCACCGCCGCTACACGGATTCAGCGGCTCTACGGATCCGCTGCGAATTGCTTCCTCTGCGGAGACCACGCCTGCAAAGGCGAAGCATGGATCTACGACGCAATTCTAGACCGGCTACAGCAATTCATATGTCATAAAGGGCAGAGATTCAACGCGGCCGCTCGGACGCTAAATAGCCTCGCCATAGCAATACGTGCCTTACTCGCCGCCGCCGATAACGACGACCATGCGGTTCGGGTTTCGTTGATCTACATGCGACTACATACACACGCACTTCCAAATGTACCAAGCGCTCAACCCGAGTATTCCACACACCCACGGCCTAACGTTCAACAAGCAGATGGAGAGGATGCGGCGGTCGGTCCACAAGGCCCATCTCGTTGTAGACGAGATCTTCGACGCCGAGTCTGTGAAGCTAGGCTATTACGGGTATCTGGTTGCGAGAATGAAAGCACCGGTCAAAATGATTCCGGCGCATGCATTCTCGATGATGGGGAGGTACGCTTTGTTCTATAATTTTCGAGATGGCGACGATGAGGTTGGTGAGGAATGAGGATGGCGTGTATTCGGTATGTTTTTTGGCGTCTTTGGGCAGATTGATTGGATTAAGAAGTCGAATTCAATACATGTGATGAGACTGCTAGCGGTGGATGCATGCATGCCATTGTACAGGCGAAGATTGGCATGTTCACGGTTACGATTCAATGGCGGCAATCAAAGCGAACCACTTGACAACACTATTCCCTCATTTTGGACAACAGGCTTGCATAAGATTCTGGCTATTATGATAGAACGCGTGGGCCTATTCCACAAGACCTCAACATGCGCGCTACAGATCCACATAACCTAGACATCGAAGTCTACACCACGATATCGCGGGAAGTAGATGTACTTTTCGATGAGTCTCGCAATATTGATTATCTTTCGTCAATCTAGCGTCACAATTCAAAAGATTGAATCCGAGGAAATTCTCCTCCTTGATGATCTGGGCATGGATGGAATGGTGCCATTTGCAGGTAAAGGTAGTCAGTTATAGAGTGGAGTTCCATCTACAGACGCGGTTCATGCATTGCATAAGGGACATGTTTTCTGTTAGACAAGTAGCTCAGTAGCTAGCATTTGGCGTCAAGATGAACTTTTGTAGCGTATGCTACAGTGAGGTACTACTACTGCTACAGAAAAGAAAAAGAGATGCAATTACAGCGACGAGCGTGAAAGAGTAACAGTGCGGTTTGTGGAAGCACGATGACTAGATCAAATCAGGGGGCACTATCCGGTGTGGGGTAGAGATTTGAGGAGAGGGGGTAGGGAGTTAGGTTGAGACAGGGGGCGGCGAGGTTAAGAACGCGGAAGGATGTGTGGCGGATGTAAGGTTCAAAGGGGGATAAGGATATTAGTTGTTAAAGCTACTGCGGCAGTGCTTACTATGTCGTAATGTAGACAGATGAGAAGTAGAACACGTGGTTGCGTGGAGGAAATGAGGCTTCAAGGCACGTTAATGGAGCAGGGTGGTTGTGTAAGAGTACCCTTAGTCTTTCTACGCACAAGGTCACTACCTCTTCTGGAATCAACAGGTTCTCTAAACTGCTTCTTTGCCAATATCTTTACAGAAATTACCTAGGCTCTCCTATTATAGTGAAGAAAGAGCTTGTTTGGCCCCTTATCTACAACAGACAGTGTAAAGTTAAATTTTCACTCTACCCATCACATTTAAAGAGACTTCTGATAGCGGGACTTCCTGCAATATGTCTTTGATGTGGAGTGGTCCTGATGGTTCTACCCCCGTTCCCCTGCACTCGCCGTCTCTTTCCCCCCCCCCCCCCCCCCCCCCCCCCCCCTTCCCCCCCCCCCCCCCCCCCCCCCAATGCAGACGTTCCAGACTCGCCTCTCCAGCTTCCTGCTTCCTGTTTACGCCGATACACATCACGCCAATTTCTTGCCTGGTGCCACCTTCTTTGGAGGTTGGCCCTTGGAGCCAGTAGGCGCCTTGGCGTTAGCCGGTGCATAAGGACCAGCCGGCTTCTGGAGCGTCGGCGACGACGGCCTAGAGCTAATCGTCAAGCCATTCATGGCGTCGCTAAAGTCCTCCATGTCGGCAGTGAGCTGTTTGAGTACCTCTTTGTACGCCCGCATCGTCCCTTTGCCGCCGGGCACCACGTACTGCGCGTTGGGGATGGCGCGCATGCCGATTCGGGTCAGGGCTGTATCGGCTTCGGGTGAGTAGGCCATGGCCAGTGCGACGAAGGTGTAGCCCGCATAGGCGGGCTTTACGTGGAATTTCTTGTCCTTGTCCTTGCCGACCGGCGTCTTGATGCCTTTTCCGCTTTGCGTATTCTTATTCTCGCACTTGAGCTCAATGACCATGCCCTTGGCGCGGGTAGTCTCGGGCAACACAAAGTCTGCGCGCTCCTGGTCAAGGAAGACCAACGTTTTCTCGCGGATAGACAGATTGGGGTCGAGGGCAAACGCTTCTTTGAACTCGGCTTCGAGTTCGACCTGTGTCCAGCCTTCCCACCCACCATCAGTGCCACAGACGCTCTTGAAGATCCTCTGAACTGGAGCCCTCATCATCCATCTTACAATTGGTGTGTCGATATCATAGTCCCTTTTCACTCTGGCTGGAGGCACGGCAGAAACGCTAGAAGCAAGCAAAGCAGCAACCGACAGGATTGTGATGAGGAATTTCATCTTGGCTGTTTGTGAAAGGTAGGGAGCGATTCTGGATACAGGTAGTTATCTGAGACAGCAGGCCTTGGAGTTGACGAAGAGGAGGGCTTGAAACAACGTCGCACCAGACGATATCTAGTAGCGCTTGTGTACGGAGACGACTCTGGGACACTATCAAGATCCTGATCGGAGGATCTGAGGCTTACAATGACCGAGTGTGTGTTTGTGTAGGACAAAAAGGACTGAGAAGACCGCTGCTCCAGGCAAACGGTGAAGAAAGAGTGGCCGTTGAGGCAGAGAAGGATTAGGGTTAAGATACTCCACAGCTCCGTCGTTCTATATGTGAGACGAAACAAGCTCAGTCTGCGGGATCCGGCAGTGAAATTTCCTACTTCGATGCTGGAAATCGACGCGCTCCGGAGTCTGACTGATTCACACCAAAATGTGCTTATGAACGGTCAATCCTGACCCACCCAGAGACACGATGTGGCAAGCTTGTTGATTGATCATTTGCAGTAGAGTTGAAGCTTACGAATTACATGGCAAGCGATGTCAAGCACTCAGCTACTGCAACGCTGCCATTGAGTGACGCAACACGGGAACATACCGTGCGGAGGGAGCTGGGCGCAATCGAATAAGTTGGTGCTAGGGGAAGAGTTGATATGTGTAAGCTTCTACTCAGCTCGGGTCAGTAAGCCTTGGACAAGGACTCCAGGTACCTAGGTAGGAATTATTTTGAAAGTCCGATACGGACGTTCACAGAGGCGTAGTCATTGATTGGACAGGCTCCTTTGGACAAGAACACGACAATTAAATCTGAGTCTTGTAATAATGAGTCAGACGCCTAAGTACGGAGACTTGCGTAGTGTGGCGATGCATTGTCAGATCACGTGAAATTTAGCTCCGCTACCTTACATAGTCTGCAAGGTAGTGCAACAAATAATCTACACAATTACTGCGCGTCTTTATCAACCATGGCAATTTTCAACAATCTCGCAGTTGAGCTACAAGAGGCAATTTGGAAGCTCGTTCTTCCGTCCTCTCGTGGCGTGCATTGGGTTGAAGTGGACGGAATTCCACACGACCCAGATTTCATCCGCGAGAGCATCCGTATGACTAAATGGTACAACTTCGACCGAATTCCCGAAACATATTCAGACGTTTACCATGCCCGAGGAGAAAACCCAGATTTCAACACACGCGCCCTGGCAAATGAACCGGTGGAGTCGAGCCCATTCTTCCGCCATCTACTGACCACAGTGCCAGCTGTCTTTGGGCAATCAGGATCGGACAAAGAGAGCGAAAAGCTGCATGTCGAGTTGGCTGATGAGATAGCTTACGCGTCGCGCTGCAGGCAATTGTCGACCTACTCCCAGATCACAACACTCCTCTCAGTTTGTCGGCTATCGCGCAACGTCGCAAAGCGGTACATCAACGACAATCGAAAATGTAGCTGGCGCATCCGCCGCAGCAAGGGAATGCCGTACCGCCCTCGCCCGATGGAGGTATGGGAGACGCAGTACAGCGACGACAAGAACCCGCCGGTGGCAAGAGGCCATGCCGCGTGGCAGGTGCTTCGCCCGCAGATTCACACCCTCGACCTCGTCGTCTTCCGGCTTCATGATAATCAAGGCCGAGCAACCTCGTTGCTCAAGCATGCACCTTGGCAGTACTGGATCGAGCAGTCAACACATGGCCACACCTTTGCGTGCTTCGATCGCGTGGGCTTGGAGTGGCATCCGTCGTGGGGCATGGTAGGGGGCCAAGGCGAGCTGCGTCCCGGGAACGTGCAAGCATTTGTTAGGACAATGGTAGTGTCTCACTTCCCTTGCACACTGTACTGGCTGGTTGACGGCGTGCCACGTCCAGCCTGGAATCGCGACTACCCAACTGTTGTGCGGGACATCTTCGCACGGCGCATAGCCCAGCGAAAGGACGCTATCCTGGAGCATCTCAACGAGCACTGGCATGTTAAGCCTGCGGATCATGTAGCGTTGCTCGCAGATCACCATCTTGGCCAGGAATTTGAAGCCAATGGCCGACGCTATTATGTTGTCTTTGTGGTATCTCACCACTTTGATAGAGAGGAGAAAGATGAGCTGAATAAAGCCAGGCTGGGCTGGCACGGACCGTTCCCTGGTAGCGCGGCCTTGTGGCCTGAGGCGCTTAGAGAACCAGTGCGGCATGCTTATGATATCCTTCGAGAAGACTGGGCAAATTTGGGGACGTATAGAAGCCATACCTATATTCTCAGCTGGGAGCCGATCAGATGAAGCGAGACAAGCTGACGACCGGAGAGTGTAATCTCCAGCAGTTCGATCTGGGCACATAAAAATTGACAATAAAGGAAGAGAGGGATAGTGTTCAAGGGCTTGTGACACTACAAAGTAGAAGAATCAGGAGTGACGAGGAAGCTTCGTTCAATTGGCCGACCACTGCCAGGAACTTGAGGGCATTCGATCCACCTCTGTTAGCTAGTTTCCACTAAACAAAGAAAAGCCCTTTCCATCGCCTACATAATGATGAATTGTAGCCAATTTTGTATCAATCTACGCTGGGCTGTTTGTCGCTTGGTACGTTATTGTCACGATTTGGAGTCTCTCTTGCCTCATGGGCAACCCGCGCCTCACCTTTGGTGAGATGCGGCTCCCCATCCTTCACTAGCGCTGTTTACAGCTACCCGTGTATACATACTGTTCGTAGCTTCGCACAATACAACCTCAGTTCAATCCTCAATTCTTCCCGCACTGCTTGCACTCACTGCGACAGTTATAGTGGCGCGCACAGTATAACACGTTGAGTAAACATTCGTGCCAGCGATCGACCATAAAGAAAGCATCTACCTGTTCCCTTACCCTTTCTACCCCAGACAGCTCAAGTGTGAGAGCAAAAGTGAGCAGTGGGCCGGCTACAGCGGATGTACTCTGGGTGCTGTGATAATCAATACCACAAGAAGGATCCCCTCCCGTCAGCGATCACGGATCGGGCCTGGCGATTAGGCTATGCGTGCAGCGCATCTTCTTCTTAGGTGTCAAGGCACAGTCCAATAGGGCACACATTATATTATGACTAGCTGCAGATTAGGGTAATTAACAACGAGGATGCTCTGGCGAGCATTCTACGCAATGGAAGCAGCCGCGTAACATTTGTAAGGGGTTATCTGAGTAGTCATCAGACGGCTTAGCCGTATCAATGCGAAAAATTTGATCATCTAGGTGTTCGAAAAGCTGGCAGCATGACACTTGGACAGGCATAATTGCACAAAGTAGTCTTTTTTTAACATGTCCTGCAAGTGTACTGTTTAGTGTCTTCCAGACACTATCAGCCACTTGTTAGGGTTGTCTAGGTCAGAAATCGCAGGAAAAAGCAATGTTATTTGCTACAAAGGTGCATACCTGACGTAGTTACAGCACAGACACAGCATTCTCGTTCCTGGTTAAGCAGGTGGGGTACGCAAGATGATACATTTGCTGCTACCCAACACCTCCTCCACGAGCGGAACGCCCACAAGACTTTCGAAGTCTACCTTTTCTTGATATAAAGTGGGCTCTCTTGTCCTGAAATCCACCATGCTGTCCCAGATCTTTGTTTTCATTCACTTCGGGAAGTGTTGTAAGAAGAATGCTCTTAACCTGGCCTTCGGAATGGACGACCTCAATGAGACGAAATGGTGTTTTCTGTCGTGGTCCAGGTTCGCTTGTCAATGGCACTTTGCTTGCCTGCAATGGCGTGTGGACACTGCAGCCTGTATGATCTGTCCGGCAGCTTATTAACCATTGCTTTGCTTGCTTCAACACTGGCGTCTCATCGGTACGGTAACACGTAAGGGCTGTCGATGAAAGCGGTCGATAACGACCTGGACGAATCCAAACCTTTGAAACAGGTCCATGCTGTCGTCGTAGTATGATCTCATTTGGACTCATTTTGATTTCATACTGGTGCTGTCCCTTGTCGATATAGTCCCGAGGGTACAGTATGGAACAAAGATGACACCCTGCTTTGGCCGAAAGCTGCAGTGCAGACATTTGGTCATAATGTTTCGCCAAAAGATGCTTCTCTTCTTTCATTCCCTGATCGTCATCTGACCAGCGGGCGTTGACGTTGCATATGAAGTCTTGTGCCATAGCCTGGCAGAGACTACAGAGACGGTACAGGCCAGCTACATTCATCTGATCTCGCGTCAGAAACGTTGGCTCGGTGTCTTCCGGTACGACGCCATAGGTCTTCATTGCCAGCATTTCCATGCCCTCCATCAAGCGAATGGCGTCTTCGGGTACCTGCACGCGTTCGTATTGTGCATCATATGGATACCATGGTGCCGGTGTCGATGACGTAAAAAGAGCGCCGGTGATGTCCCTATCACCAGCACGCATGAGGAAGCCACCAATTTTGCTTCGCAAGCCTTGCGGGTGATCTTTGTCGGTTGGTTGGAGCATGTTTGAGTGAGGATGGAGGCGTCGAAAATAACGCTCCCCATTTACCCCAGGGCCTAGCCCGCGCAGCTCTAGTTCAGTCATCGCGATTGGAGAACAAAAAGCTCCCGTGTATTACGGTTGGCACTGAAGATTGAAGAGGGAGGTGCCGATGCTCATCTGACGCCCGGGAGCGGTGACCTTGGCGCTTCCAGTACCCCCACGTCAGGGGAGCACAGCCTCAACCTACTGATAACACATCACAGCCACTTAGTGTGTTCGTTGACGCAGGAGGAAAGCGAGATCAGAATTGAGCTTCTGAGGCATTATCTGGTCCTATATTCTGTTCTGCTTTGTGTCCTTCTCATGCAACAGTTCCTTAATGTGTTCGCTCAACCAGTATTCGTCCAAGTCGCTCAAACTCATATCCTTTGCACCCTTGATCACCTTCTTGCATTGTCCACTCTTACACAGACAGTCGAAAGGCTGCGCCATACTCCACTCTGTGCTGGGGTAGAAGAAGGTCAGTTCATCGCCCTCCTTCAGCCCACCCTCGAGATCAGGATTGACCCGGACTTCCCAGCGTGCCATGTCGAAGATCAGCGTTGGCTCGCACGAGTGGTTGATGTACACAAGGTCGCAGTTAAGCTCGATGTGCAGGTTCTTGCCCGCCTGAACGGACGAGTATGCCACAGTCGCGGGCGTCGGTGTTGTAATGCGTGCGAAGAGGGCGCCAGCGGGCAGGTCGACGAGCGAGTACGAAGCGCTCGCGTAGTTGCCGGAGCGTTTGTCGACACGCATTAATCGTGTGAGATCCGGGTTCACCCAGGCTGGAATCTCATCGTGGGGTTTCGAGGCGCCGTTTGAGGAGGACGTGATGACGCTTTTTGTGGACGGCTTCAGCGGCGCCTGTTTGCCGTTGGGAGGAGCTGAGGCAGGGGCCGCGTTCAGTACAGCGGCGGGAGACATTATATGATATACTGCAGTGAAGTGGTACCTGGAAAGGTTGAGAGGACGATGTTTGCAGGAGCGGAGCTGTTGCTTTTAGCATTACTGATTCAAGCCGCAGTTCCGTTCCTGCCACGTCTCGTCACTCGGAGGAAGTCAGGCCCACTACAACCCGCATCTCGAGCTTGTTTGTGGGGGCAGTGGGTAGCTCCATGTCGCCGAAGGACGCGCTTTGTCAACTCAAACGGTACATCCGAGGTGCTAGGTGCCTAGGGAATCGTTCGATTCACGAGCCGGAGGGCCGTGGGGACGTGGCAGATGGAATTCGGCCCTGGCATCTCCGCGCCATATTGCGCCTGTTAGGAAACAAGTGGTGAGCATATGACAGGCGCGGCAAATTGAACTGCCAGGCACCGTGACGTGCAGTGACGGAGCTGTGTCCGGTCGTGGGATGTTGTGACCTCGGCAGCAATGTGCACATTAACTAAGCCAAATCTGGTAAGGGCCAGATGGAAGAATGAGGGGCATGTGACAGTCAATCAAGGAAGCCTTGTTCGACGTAAAGCATCAACGACCAAAAGGCGACCAGCCTTATTATAGATTGAATTATTCAGTTCTTCCATGTCGTGTAATGTTGTAATGGTGTGGGTGAACGTTCAGCATGCACTTGTCCGCGTTCCAGCTTGGGATCACCCATTCTTACTTGTCGGTTTGGGCGACCTCCTCAGATCCCACATTCCCCAAGCCCATTTGGCTTGTATCGTATTCGTTCGAACTCAGATACTCCCTAAATTTGACATCTTCTTGATCGATGGTGTCTTGACCAATCGGGGGTAGCAGCAACACCAGACCTGCAGCAAGGAATGCCAGAGCACTCGCAACGAAGAACGGGTTGCGTCCCTTCGCAATCTCGTCGTCGCCGGCAGCATCCCTAATCGCTTGAAGCGCATATGATCCAGCAAAGGCACCAATTTTGCCCATTGCAGCCGCTATACCGTAGTATTGGCCTCTGATACCCGTCGCGCACGTCTTTGAAGCTATTAGACCGATGTTGTCGCCAGGACCGAATTCTCCAAAAGCAAGGAAGACCCCATACACGACCACAAACCCGGCAACATTTCCTGGCTTGCTCAACCACGGATAGCATCCTGCCATAATAAAGCCGATCACACCCTGCAGCATAACGCCGATGAATAATGTCTTTTTGGGACCCATCGAGGGTAGATCGGCTACAAACGCTCCAGCCAGAGCACCCGGCGTGTAGAAAAAGTTGAGCAAAATGTTCCAAGCCAGGCTTTTCCACAGTGGATAGTCCTCGCCAAGAAGGTTCGCAAGGATCGAGCTACCGTAGATGCCGAAAGAATATGCGCTGAAGTCGTAGATAAACCAGATGATGCTCACGATGGAAAGGCGAAACCAGTAAAATCTGGCCACTAATAGCCACGGCGTTTTGGCTTTCGCCATGGATTCCCGCTTGAAGGCTTCGGGCTCCTGTAGCTTCAGACGCAGGTAGAGGAGAGACAGAGGTGGAATGATGCCGATGCCGAGACAAACACGCCAGGCAACCCGTAGATGATCCTCACCGGTAACGAGAACGACAATAGTTGCAACAATAGCGGCCACTAAGAATGCCAGGTCAATCTGGACGTTCGTGAACAAAATGAACCATTTGTTGCGGCTGCCAGATTTGAGTTCGCCAGTCGATTCTGCACAACCTACAGATCCGGCTGGGTATTCGCCACCAATGCCTAAGACATGCGTCAAACAATGTTTCCCATACCCAATGACGCTGATAGGGACAGTGCTACGACTTACCAATACCCAAGAAGAAACGATACGCAACCAGAGCAGCGAGCAAGCCTGAAGGACTGCCGCCTGCGCCATAGGATCCTGTGCCAAGCGCAGCAAAGAGAATGATGATGATTGTCGATACGAAGAGCGACCACTTTCGTGAGTAATGATCGGAGGTATATCCGAAAAACAACATCCCAAGAACAGTCTGAAAACTTACATCAGCTCCTGATATTTGTTCAACGGTTGGGTCCGGCGGTGGCTTACTCCTGCAAAGGTAATGCTAGCAACGTTTGCTTGTGCGGAGGAATTCGCATACGCATCAGGATAGATCTTGGCGAGCATGGTGTTGACGGGACCGATGATCTGCAAAGCTTGTCAGCAAATCCTACATACTCAGTCGCAGGAGGCGGGTGGTCGCATAGGTAAAGAGTCGCTATGGATGTAATGCGTGGCCAGACAGTGTCGCGTTGGAAAGTGTCGCATTGGACTTGCCGTACGTTGTTGAGATAACCATCACTGAATAGTCCAGCGCCGCATGCAACCACTGGCCAAAGACTTTCCCATTTGCCCTTCTCGACGTTTGCAACGCTGGTGTGCCTTTCGCCACCTTCGTTGCTCGAATCTCGGAATTTGGAAGACGCTTCCTTTGCTGAAGCCATCACGTGGAGTATTGCGGGGTGTAGGTATTGTCTTGTCAGATTCAGATGCACAGTATGTAAAGCTATGTGTGGTGAGTTGGAAGCTGGCGCAAATGTGGAATTGTGTGAAGTAGAGCCGCAACGAGACTGAGGAACGAGGGTCATGACCAACCTTTTATGCGAGTGCAAAAGTCGGTTCCTCGCGTTTGGTTCGTTGCTCCAGTCCCGCATTCGTGGCACACAAAAAAAGTTGAGCGTGTGATCCCCACTTCCACTCTCTCCAACTCCCTCAACGGGCATCGCGCTTTCTTTCTTAAAGGCAGCCAGTGAGAGCGCAAGGAAAATGTTTTAAGAGGCGGCAGGCCATGAGAGCTAACGCTTGGATCGGAAATATGTCGTGTGCACAAGCACATGTCCGACGGGAATATCGAATAACACGAACAGTGTTGCCATCCTTTGATTTACTCCAAGCTGCAGCCTTACGCAGACCTTTGCAGGTGCAGTATGTGTCTCGTAAGCGTTTGCAGGATCTTATCAGCGTAGGAAGGCAAATCAGGCGTGCCACGTAGTGTCAGTTTCGACGTTCACGATCAAGCTTTCAAACAAGCAGGTAAGGACTCCTCCAAGCATCAGCGGCGTTGAGAACGCTAACCATGTTCGGTGCCGCCCGGGGTATCCGGCAGGACTTACTCGATAATAGCTTAAGAGAGTCTTGTTGATGCAAGACCAGTATCTGAGTCCTCTAGGCCTTCGCACTAGCTTAACCCAAGCTTCGTAATCTGGCCCTGGGTGCCTGGTATAGAAGCTTCGATATCTTTGAATTATCCCCGAAGACAGGCTGAACCTAGCGGGAGTTTCAATGAGTCATGACCTCTGTGTGCAGACCAGGCGCAGAGTCATGCGTGTTTGTTCTTTTGCAAAACGAGACGGCAGTCTCAATTTTGGGGGTGATCGGTCGGAACATTCGTAAATTAGGGATCTCGCAGATCGTTTCTTTCTCCACACAATTCTCGCGAACAAGCATCTTATCTCAGGCGATAATGACGTTTAAACAGCTGATCCATACAGATTTGCCGGTCTCACGTGACTGAAGTTCTTCCAAGCACTGTATGCCACTGGCAATTTGAGCTCCGCAATAACGAACCTGATCTGCAAGATTTACGGGAGTGCAAAGTCAATCTACACGCGACTTGAAGCAAGACCCAGGCTTCCCAGCAACTTTCTGCTGTACAAATTGTGGTCTATTTCCGCGAATTAACCGAGCGGAACTCTGGAAGTGGATACGTTAGATGGGCCAGAGTGCGGTCCGTCTACGGAAGGCAAGAATTCTATCGGACCTTATTCGGCTGCGAGCCGAATAACCGCTCCCTACTTAATAGTATAGCAGTGAGAGATGTCTTGCAATTGAAGTCGTTGGGTTCGACCGTTCGACCTGGCAAGCGTTGCTGGCTGTCGCGTCGTACCTGCCCGCGACACGCGCGCAAATCTATGTTCTGTTGTAGGCTCTCACCCGAGCATGATCATCGAGAAAAAGCACTTTCGTTGCGCCCCAGCCTCCTGTCGTGCACGATGCACTTCATCTTTCGCCCCACAAAAGAAGAGGAGCAGTCGTACATACACGAACCTTGTGATTCACGATTCAAGCTCGCGACACCTACCACAAACCCCCGTGCAACGGCGCATGGTATCCGCAGGGGGTCATAAAGGATAATGTCTATACCACCCTTGTTGTTGCTCGCCTGCGGAGCCATACCGGGTATCCGCAGAAATAAAGTGCGCTGACGGGAGTGGGCCAGACGTCTGATTCGAGCCCCGCTCATACGATACGTCGCACAACCACACTTAATGGCCACCAGTCCACAGGCCATCGCACTGTAACGCCATGCTGTTGCAGCACTCTGTCGTAGGAGAGCATCTCCTGGGCTCGCGTTCGCGTCCTCCCACGTCTGGGGAATAACATGATCTTGGACCCCGCTGACTGTGTCGGCCCTTCAAGGTTGGCATCCTTTCCATCGGGTGCGCAGGAGCGCACTATCGGCCAACACTTGTGAAGGGCAGGGCTGAGAGTGGCAGACTGTCATGATCAATGGAGAGACGCAATTTACCCTCATTTACTTGCCGTGACATACACGGTTCTGCTCACAAAGTTGCGGGAGCGGTTTTGACGAGGATCAGGCCTCTCAGCGGGAGAGCTCCGCGGGGGACTATTGTTCAGTCCGCTCGTCGCTAACGACTGAACGTGTTTAACCAACACCAAGTGTCCAGCGCACGTTCAGAGTCAACAACGCACGCGATTGCAGCTGTGCTAACCACATTGGGTTGGCGATCAAACAGCCATTCATTATTGCCGCCGACGCTCGCCTAGATACTGTTGGTCCTGCCGTTGTACATATTTCAAGCCTTAGAGCAGTGGCCACCAGACTGCTTCGAGAGATCGCGCTCCTACGGTGTGCGAACTGTGCTTTTCGGGGTCCGAAGGTCATCCTATAATCCAACAGTGTGGCACGTCCCCGCCTCTCGCATCCTCAAGAGGCTAGCCTAAGCAGGAGAGCCCTGCATCATAGCACCACTAAAACCGCTATCGGTACATGCAGGGTAGTTTGACCCTTGGACATGACGGGGCATCGTTCGATGCTAAGAGATTAGGAGATTCCGCTCGCCATTGTTGATCGTTGTTGTAGTCTCTATTCTTATAGCACTCCAGGATTGCCCAATCCTTTGACACTTGCTGTCAGCCTTGACTAACCTCATTATCGTGACAAACTACAGTCTACCCCTGCAGACTAAACGGCGGGACGCTTGAGGCACAACCTACACCGACCATATATTGGGGACCTCTGACGACTTTGACGATTCCGATACATCGACAGAGATCGAATGCGCCGCACAGCAGTGGTCATCGACCTCTTCTGCGAGCATGACCTTTCCGCCAGTGGACGCAAGGAATGACCCCAGCAATGCACACCTTCCTTTGGTGAACCAACCAGAAACCATTCTGGGGACTACGATCACCTTTTTGGTAGGTTTCCATTATGTCCACCTGTCAATACCTCCTACTTACTTATAACGCTAGTCGCTTGCTGTTCTGGCAGCAAGCCTGCGGTTGTGGAGTCGTTTTCGGGATCATCTTTGGGGCTGGGACGATGCTTTTGTCTTCCTTTCTGCTGTCGCTAGTCTTGCTGGCGACAGCGTAGTTTGCATGAGTAAGTAAAGCATCTCTTTACACCAGCTCGTACCCTGATACCCATCTAGTGCCGTACAATGGATTTGGCCTCCACTTCTTTACCCTCAGTGCCAGCGACCAAGAAGCGTACTTCAAGGCAAGTAATTTCTCAAGCGGCATTGATTATATCTGCGTAATGCTGACGATCTGGCAGCAAGTTTGGGTAAGCAACAGCATTTACTGCGCCAGCACGACATTCATCAAGCTCGCCATTCTCTTCCAATACAGGCGCCTTTTCGCCGAAGCTGCGACTTCTACCACCTCACCAAGATACAAACTGGCATGGAGATGCATTTGGTCTGTAATTGCCATCTCTGCTATATGGGGTCTCTGCTTTTTTCTCCTTGCACTCTTTCCCTGCCGACCTATTGCCAAGAATTGGAATGCTTCGCTAGAAGGCAAATGCATAGGATGGGGCGCTAAAGAGCCGGATAAACTCTTCCCCATGTTCGTAACACACGCTACAACGAATATGGTCATCGACTTTATTGTCCTGCTACTGCCCGCGCCATTTCTTGGACTCCTCCGAATCAAAGGCAAGAGTAGGACAGGGCTTATCGCTCTCTTTGCCATGGGCGCGGCGTAAGTATCCCAAGGAATGTTATCTACACAACGCTAATGCCATTGTAGTGCCGCCGTAATCTCTGTTGGCCGCGTGGTTTCCTTCTGTATCAACCGTGCCGGCACCTTTCCCACCGTCGACGTGACTTACTACGCACCCGTCGTATACATCTTCAGCGTGCTCGAAGTCAATATCGCCATCATATGTGCATCCATACCCATCTTCTGGCCGATGATCAGCTCGCTCGCCGCGAACAAGATCTTCGTTGTCAACGAGATTGTCGTCCATGTTGAAGAGTATCCCAAGAGCAGCTTCGACGGCGAACCAGGCATCGGCCTCGCAGAACAAGCAGCGTTCAAGTCACCCCCCGAATCACCTGCAGTTCCGAAATCACAGCATTCAAGGCGGCTCAGCGTCATGGGGCGAACATTCGACCACAACAGCAGCCATGACCCAGTCACGCGATCGAAGCACAGGAGCAAAGACAGCATCGCATCCTCCCTGGGCCAGACCTTCTCCAGAATCGAACACCCAACCCGCTCGAGCCAGGAGTCGCAGCGCGATCTGAACAACACAATCACGCAGGAGCTTGGCAGTTCGACTAAGAGCGATTACGAGTGGTTCGCCGATCTCGACAAAGACAGCATAGGTAAGCGAACAACGACACGGATCGAGTCGGGGAAGGATCCGTTCAAGTCGTAATTTCAACCTGTAGAAGATTTGTGCTTATTGTTGGATACCCCTTGTTGTTCTGTTTTTGTTGTTCTGCCCCTTGATGGGTGCGTAGGAAATGTTACATGACTCGTTCTTCCTTCATCTATTCGCATTACACACATGACACGTCGTTTCTTCTCCAGTCAAGCAGTGCTTGCCATCTATACTTCTCAAGTCCATCTTACCGCGGCCCTTAGGTGATGCTCTTCATAACTCGATCTACATGTGCCATTTTACCACTGGAGCCCCCCGTCCCCCCCTCCCGGCACATAAATACATACACAGCACAGAACTGGAACTGCGAACCTGTGGTGGCAACAGTTCTTCTCTTCCAAGTACAATGGTTGTTGAAATGTGCGGACCCCCTTAAGTTCAGTACGCTAGACTGAATCTTACTACTGATTGGTTGCAAGCTGTGGTCAGCCAATCAGGAGCAGCCTTTGACTTAGTGTACCAGATCAGGGAGGGTGCATACATTTCGACAAGCATCGATACCGCGCTGTGGTCACAGCAAGCCACTGTCGTGCTTGCCCTTTGCTAAGACACGGTGTGGGTCTGCACTAACACACAGCACTTGGAACGTAGCACCTATAGCACAGCGGGTATACTACCGCGCCTCAACCTCAAAGCTGTGGAAAGACGATGATCTTGTTTCTTTGAGCACTATATGTTATACGGCATACAGCAACTGCGGACAGCGGCAAGGAGGTGTGTGGTACGAGAGCACATATCCGTGATGTGGGGCCAGCGTAGGATTTGGTAGTAATGCCGAATATTTACAGGTGGGTATGAAGGTGTGGGTGTATGTAAGATAGGGGCGGAGGGGGGGAGGGGGGGGGATATTAAAGGCTTGCGTACTACATAGTACAGTTAGTAAGCCATAGTACCGTGTAACGGCATCTCGATCGTCGCTCGGACGTTCCAGTGGGCATAATGCGCCGAATCATGAATTTGTCGTGTAGGACGGGAAAGGCAGTGGCTTGCGATATATGTGCTCTATCCCTGGCTATGGTTCTGTTATCTGTAATTTGCAGGCTATATTTACAGGTAGGTTCTGAAACAGCGATAGACGCATTGCCAGGACGTATGTAGGATCATGCCCCACTGTTCCCCTCTGAATATGACGCCGATGATAGTGCCAATCCGTAGTCTAACGTTATACTGAGCCTTTGTTGATAAATTGGGGGTTTGATATGATGGTTTTGAGTGTAGGTGGTTGTTAGGTGACGTTGTCTAGGAAACGCACAATTCAGAGACAAAGAGAGGTACACTGCGCTGAATGCGAGGATGGGGTAAAGTTTGCGGCATTCCGCTTGAACTGTGCACCACATTTGTGCACACACGACTATTGTCTAAAACACCGCACATGAGAAATGATAAGCATGCAGATCCTTGATGGTGGATTTGAAGGACACCAATCCCACCAGGCTCGCGACTCAGCGAATCTGTGTTTGCCCAGTTGTTCAAGAACACTACTAACCCGCAGGCCGACCAGCCCCGCTTTGGAGATTGTATGAGAGCTACTACCCGTATGTTACATGTTGACTGTATGCTTGACTGCCGAAATCGATCTCACTCGGACTTCTGATGGCCGCGGTGGCCACGCTCCGTGCAGATCTAAAACGCCAATGACGTCAGCTCTCAATAGATAGTAAGTGTCTGATTGAGGAAAAGAATATTGCACTTGGATCTGTTAGTATTAATCAGTCCCCCACTTGCGAAACAATCTTAAAGTCTTCTTTCTTGACAGAATGAAAATCAATAACATGAATACGGTACGCGGTTAAGCTCTTGGTGAAGCAAATAACTCTGTTCCAAACCTGCGCACTAGTAAACCATAACAACCTTTGTTTAAAAGCCATGGCCATCCTTTTTAACAACATTGTTTTCCTTGGTGTAAGTGTTCGACTGCAGAGCTACTGCGTAACCTCAACGACCCGTACACGGTGTTCTAACACCCTATAAGGCTAGCAGTGACCTACGACCAGCTTTTGATTCATTCCTCGCCCGGAAGGACTCACCGCTTAAAGTCTCTGTCCTATTGCGCCAGGAATCGAAGGCGTCCTTCCCGCCCGAGGTCGGTGTCCTCACCGGCTTCACACCTGCTTCGCTCGAAGAGGCCCTCAAAGGCCAGGATACGGTGGTCTCCTGCTTCGGAGAAGCTGGTATGCCATCTCAGATTAACATCATCGATGCCGCCACCAAGACTGGAGTCAGACGGTTTATCCCATCAGAATATGAGCTGAAGACCTACGGTAAAAGGATTATCAGCTATGCGCCTGTTACGGTTCACAAGAGACGTGATGTTGAATATTTGAAGCATCGCGAGGATCATATTAACCGGAACGACATCGTTACCGGACCTTTCTTCGACTAGGTAAGTCCCCATTTGTAATGATAAAACTAGGCTAATGTTGTCATATCTGGGGTCTCAAGGGTGAGGCTTTGCTCGGTTTTAGTCTGTCAAAGGCATCCGCCAGCATCTTGGACGGAGGCGATGTGCAATTCAGCACAACAAATGTTCGCTTAATTGGCACCGCCACATTCGCTCTTCTGCCATTGATAGAGGCATAGACAGACTCCAAGAACAAGTACATCCATATTCAATCATACTCAATCCCACTAATCGAGATCCTGGCGAACTTGGAGAAGGCTACAGGTAGGACATGGAAGCGGATGCCTGTTGACGGCAACAAGCAGTTCCGTGTTCGCCTTGAGGAATACTACAATGGCAACCGCGAGTATCAGTGTCTCGAATCACAAATCCATGTGGCTAGCTGTGCAACCAATGATGGTGGCAGCTTAACAGACCTGCCGGGTGTCAAGCTCTTCAACAAGGGATTAGGCTTGCCTCGGGAGAATATAGAGAATGACACAGAGGTTATTCTAGCTAACGAAAGCTTAGTTCATGGCTTCTAAAGTAGAGGAAAAGAGTATAATTAGGAAAGACTCAAGTAGCTGCTTGGGTTAATGCTCCACCAAAGCTGAGCTGCGATGTCTCCTAGCGATTATGGCTCCCCGTTTCGATTACGCGCTGGCCATGGGTACCCACGATGTCATTTCAGCAGGTGCCATCACCATTTGTCCTCTCAACGGATTGTATTTGCAGGTATATCGTGCTAGCATGCCCTAAAAAGTTAAATAATCATAATGACACACGTATCACACTCACGAGTCGTTCTATCCCTGGCAGGTTCAGGTACTCATCGCTCTTCGCTTCAAAGCGGATGATGATTCTAACAAACAAATGCCAGGACTCTTATTCCAGTGTTCTTGCACTGTTTGTGACATGCGAACAGTGACCATTCCCGAGTATGTCACCGTATGGCTACAGAATGCGTCCTTGATCAGACGTGAACGAATAGGAGTTTGCTTCTACGTTCTTTACAGAGCCAAGTCAAGGTAGACTCCCAGGTTGGGATCTGACCGCCAAGCGACTACGGGCGTTCTAAGAAACGCATCGCGAGCCGTGGGAGATACGCCCAGGTTCCTGAATACTGCATGAAGCAACACAAAACGCAGAAAATGGTGTTTGACAGCCAGATTTTGTGCGGGTCTGTGGTACAGGCGCCTTCTCAGGACCTTGTTCTGTGGATAAACTGCCGTGACTGGGCAATTGAGCATATGCAATGATGACCCGTGTTTACGAGCTGTTGACGCGGCGTCAAAGGTTCTCTGGAGATTGCAGCGTCAATTTTTGCAGGGCTGTTACGCCCGTCCTGGTCGATAGTTGCATCCGTTGGCTCGGCCACGGTACGTATGCGTTCCTCGCTGGGAGATGACTTCAACCAGCTACTTGTAATCGTACCAGTAACCCAGCGGATAGAAGCTGCCACTTCCTGCGGATAACGATGGACCTTTGTCCGCTCTTGCCATTGAGTGTCTGCGAGAAAGTTCTCTGCTCTTGAGGGTGGTTTGGCCAGATAGATCGCCTGCAGGTGAACAAATTGTTGTTCAGCTTAGGCAGGCCTGCGTCTGCGCAGGAACAGCCGGGACATGAGCTGAAAATGCCCAGGACTACTAGAGCTGTCAACTCGCCGCGCATTACTGCATGGAGGGCTAAAGGCGGCGGCATGGCAATGGCCGGCGCGTTAGTGGCAGCGGTGAAGCTCCGAGCCCATACTATGTCCGTGCGCGTCATACACACGTACGCCTGATGCACACCTTTCCTCACCACAAAATGCTTTTCGTATGGAACGTACCTTTTTCGTCACTATGTAGAGGATTCGAGCACGTCGTAAAACCTAGAGAGCTGACTCAGCGCGCGGAAAGATGAGACATATTGCGATGTTCGTTGCCAAGACTCAAAACGCCGACCTCCCACCGCGCTTCATACTGCAGGAGATTGGACATACCCTCAGGTTCTGCGACGCTATACAACTTCGCTGGCTCCGGCCGATCCACATCCCTTGACCATGTTGCGTATGCCCAGTGTCTCTGAAACGCATCTTGGGAACATCGTAACCCCCTTCCTGGAAGATGACGACGCCTCGGCTGCAGACGATGAGAGCATGCTCGCCAGACAGTACCGTGTCTGTGCGCGTGACGCCCGGATTCGCGCTACCGTGCACGGACAACCAACGCCCGGCGGCAACCAACGCCCGGCGGCAACCAACGCCCCGGATAACCACCTGTTGGGTATCACCAAAATGAGGTTATTGAGCCACACACAATAGATAAAATCGTGAAACTTTTTGGTGGAGTAATCTATAGACCTATGCGACAGACTTTACTACCTAAATCTTCTTAGTAGAGCGATTTTGCGACTGCAGCAGTTGTATGTAGGTAGAGGGGTTATGGAACGCTCACGAGCAATAGGTCTACTATCTGCAGCTATACTACTACAATTCTGCTGCTTTCTAGGTGCTGCAGACTGTGAGGCCTTTTGCTTGCCTATTTTAGGCAAATTCATAGCTTTTTCAGCGTTGTAAGCTTGCTTACAACGCTCTCTTTCAGCCATGCGTTCTGCTACTTTAGCACTCTTTACAGCTTTAGCCTAGGCTTGCTCTTCTTTCTCTCTTAGCTGCTACACTACTTCTCTTCTTTAATTATATTGTTGTAACGCTTATTAGCAGCTTTTAACTTCTCTATCTCTGTCTTTTTATACTCTTCTTCTTATTAGGCCCTAGCTATTAGACTCTAGCTAGGCTAATAGTAATAATATAGTACTGCTCTAAGCCTGTACTTTTATTTATTAGAACCTAGCCTAAGCTACTAAGCTAAACAAGTACTAAAAAGGTTAACAGTACTTATAGACTATAAGTATAGGCTTAAAGTAGTACTATATTATTACTATTAGCCTAGCTAAAGTCTAATAGCTAGGGCCTAACAATATTTCTCTTTTAAGAAAGTGCCTAACTTAGGTACGTAGTACTAGGCCTTCTAGCAGCTAGTAGCTGCAGCTAGGCTATACTAGCCTAAAAGCGCCTTAGCTTCTTATATATAAACTACTTATATAAGCAGACTAGCTTTTAGCTAAACCTAGACTTATAAAAGTAAAGTAAAAGCTTAAAAGTAGTTATATAACTCTATTTAGACCTTAAGTTATTTAATAGCAGCTTAGAAGTAGTTATATGTCTTTTTACCTAGGTAAGCTTAGAAGCTACTTATTAGGCTCTTAGCTGTTAGGCTCTAGACTGTTAGACTCTAGCTTAGCTAATAGTAATAATATAGTACTACTTTAAGCCTATAATTATAGTTTGTAAGTACTATTAACCTTTTTAGTACTTGTTTAGCCTAGTAGCTTAGGCTAGGTTCTAATAAAGTACTTATAAACTACCTTAATAGTGTAAGTTTAATCCTAGGTAGAATAAAAAGACATACTACTGTAGTAGCTTCTAAGCTTACCTAAGTAAAGAGACAAGCAACTACTTCTAAGCTACTACTAAATAACTTAAGGTCTAGGTAAAGTTATATAACTACTTCTAAGCTTCTACCTTGCTTTTATAAGTCTAGTTTTAGCTAAAAGCTAGCTTACTTATATAAGTAGTTTATATATAAAGAGCTAAGGCGCTTCTAAGCTAGTATAGCCTAGCTGTAGCTACTAGCTACTAGAAGGCCTAGTACTATATATCTAAGTTAGGCACTTTCTTAGAAGAGAAATATTGTTAGGCCCTAGCTATTAGACTCTAGCTAGGCTAATAGTAATAATATAGTACTACTCTAAGCCTATACTTATAGTTTATAAGTACTATTAACTTTTTTATTGCTTATTTAGCTTAGTAGATTAGGTTAGGTTCTAATGCTATATTATTAGCTTAGTAATAAAGTTATACTTTAAGCAAAGCTTATAAGTACTATTTAATTAGTTTTTAGAAATAAATATAGTAATAAAAGGCTAAAGAGTAATTATAAATAGTATAGAGTAGATTATCTAACTTAAAAGCTAAGTTAAGATCTAATAACTTAGATTATTACTTAGATTAAATATTTACTCTAATAGTTATATTCTTATATTACTATATACTAATTAAGTAGAAGATACTTATAAATAAGTAACTAGAGTTAGTCTAATAAAATAAAAGTGTTACTTATTAACAAGTAGTATTATATTATACGTGTTAACAAGCAGAGGTTATATAGGTTATACTTGTTAACAAGCAAGTTATATAGAGCCTAATAACTAATACTGTCTCTACTTAGTATTTTTTATTAGCTTAAAGCTAGAAGTCTAGTTAGTAGTTACTTATTACTATACTGTCCTCTTATATAAGATTGTAATACCTAGCTAGAGCTTAATAATGTCTCTTTATTAAAGAAGTACTTAATCTAGGTACTTAGTACTAGGCCTTCTAGCAGCTAGTAGCTACAGCTAGGCTTTACTAGCTTAGAAGCGCCTTAGCTCTTTATATATAAACTACTTACATAAGTAGGCTAGCTTTTAGCTAAACCTAGACTTATAAAAGTAAGATAAAAGCTTAGAAGTAGTTTTATATCTCTATCTAGACTTTAAGTTATTTAGTAGTAGCTTAAAAGTAGTTATATATCTCTTTACCTAAGTAAGCTAAGAAGTTACTATAGTAGTATATCTTCTTATTTTACTTAGAATTAAACTTATACTATTAGAGTAGTCTATAAGTACTTAATTAGAATGTAGCCTAGTCTACTAAGCTAAATAAGTACTAAAAAAGTTAATAGTACTTATAGACTATTAGTATAGGCTTAGAATAGTGCTATATTATTAGCTAGGCCTAATACTATTAAAGTAAAGAGTTTAAGTTATATTTAATATTAAATTTTATATTATCTCTTTTATATATATTAAGCCTTTAGCTGTTAGGCTGTAGACTGTTAGACTCTAGCTAGGCTGACAGTAATAATATAGTACTGCTTTAAGCCTGTACTTATAGTCTATAAGTACTGTTAACTTTTTTAGTGCTTGTTTAGCTTAGCAGCTTAAGCTACGTTCTAACAATATACTTTATAAGTTTTTCTTTTTACTATAAGTTAAGCTTAGCCTAGTAAGAGTTAGTAATATTATAAGAGATCTATATATATTAGTAGTAACGTACTAGTACTAAGTAATTAATACTAAGTTTTTTTATAATCTAAGTATATAGATAATCTTCTTTAGGCTTTAAACTACATATCTCTATAAGTATAGTATAAATTTCCTTTTTAGTACTAAGTTATTACGCGTTAAATTTAGTATGTTAATAAAGTACTTTTAGTATTAGTTACTACTAAGTATTAGTTGTCTATATATAGAATAAGCCTTAAAGCTTATTATAAATTAAAGCTATAAAGCTATATATAATAGCTATTATTATTAAATAATCTATTAGCTTATTTT
>JAFISE010000273.1:0-31370 GCA_022560025.1 Stagonosporopsis chrysanthemi
CCTCAGCAAAGAACGAGACACTTGATGAATAACGAACCTCCTGGGTTGCTTGCGACTGCAAAGAGTAAGCGCAGGCTTGCTCATCTGGATGTATTTGTCCTTGATCAGCCGTCGGGGAGTCTGCTTTGCTAAACCCCTGCACATGCTGCGGGGCCTGAAGTAAGCAATCATTGTTGCTCACTAGATATCTACGAAAGCGCGACAATCTACCTAACCTTACTGCCCCTCACGCGACACAAAGATCTGGCGCCTCAGAACTCGACACGGATCCCGGCCGCAGGCTACCAGAAACAACAAATAATTCTCCTCACCGACCCTGGGTTACATACACAATGAGCGAGAGGGCAGATCAATACATGACGGTGACGGTGGGCGCAGAGACCCTCAAGGTTATAGAGGCTGTTCTGACAAACAGCTTGAAAGTTTTTGCAATAATGTCCAAGTCAGCATGTTTTACGGAGGGTACTAAGAGAATGGCATCTGTACCTGAAGAAGATTGGACGGTTTCGGGATAACTACTATTAAAATACTTCATCAGAATTACAACGCTATTCCAAAAACGATCACGCACAGTGAGCTTGCGTAGCTCACACTCTTTGCCGACAAGTACGACGTCGCGATGCATGTTCGACAGAACACAACGACAAAGCGCTGGTTGCAGTCGTACATTGACTCATTCTATGACGGGGAACTTGAAGAAGAATGACTTGTGAACATTGTAAAATTCACACATATCTATGCCATAGACGTCGAGCTGGAACATCTCTAAGCCAGCTTTGCCCTACAGGCAACGCTGACGCCGGCCGACTGAGCTACAATGAGGAGGATGTAAGCGACGCGCTTTTATATTTAGTAATTTGCAAGTCCTATGTAAGCCAATTTTTAAGCGCAAATAACTAATCTCAATGTACGCAGCTCGCTTGAAGAAAATTCAAGCCAGAGCCTTTTAGGAATTGCAGGTCCCCACTAGCTGTCTAGGTTAAGAATTCGGAAGATCGGCCATTCACAGAGCTGCCAGCCTTTCAGCACTGGGGTGCATGCGCTGCGTGCCGTGGCTGAGGCTTACACGTGCTACCCATGCCATCATAGTGACTGAACATTTAGGCTGTAGCGTCAGTTCTTCGCACGGCTAATTTCTAAATGCTTATGTGATACTCCTAGCGCAGTAATTAGACACGCATGGATCTTCAGCGACTCGCAACCCAAACTAAAGCATGCTACGAGCAGTTATGCACGCTACCAATGGCGCAGTGTCTGATGTTTGTCATTCTTCACGATCGATTCCTCCGCTTCGACTTAGTCACGACCTTGAGTAAGCGCCTTGCCCATGTACGAGCACAGTCTAATCGGACAGGAATCTGGAGTTCCTGCTAGACCAAGCAGCTGTTGTTCCCACTGAGTGCAAGAGTGGAGTGCCTACAGCCAGGTTCCTGGCAAGGCTAGTCTTCACGACTCGAAGGGTCGCCTTTCGTCAGTCCTTCCGTCCACTGGAAACCAATCATATCTTTTTGCAGTTTGATCTCATACCCAGGACTCTTCAACTATGGCGGTTGTTGATGGCCCTCCGAATAGAGTAAATGCTACCAACTCTTCTACCCTGTGTAGACTGTACGTTAATGTAGTCCACTCATTGTTTGAGATTGCTAATTGAGGAAGCTTGTACGACGACGCGAGATATTTGCCTTTCCTCCTCCTCCCCGCAGAGATCCGTAACCTAGTGTACGTATACGCATTGGGAGGCACTACATGGCGCGTATGCTCACCGCCAACAATTCCTCCCGTAAATCGCCAGCCAAGTCGCCCTCTGTCGCTTCTGCAGGCCAGTCGACAGGTGCATTCGGAAGCGTCACTGATTCCGTTTACTCACAACACATTCGAGAGCCGGCACAAGGGTCAGTTGTGGGTGTGGATTCAAAGTCTGCAACGTGACAGGCGCCACGCGATACGATACATCAGATTTTCCCGACTGAGCCACGTCATATGCTCGTCGTTTGGACTGACCCTGGGCCTGTCCGTGGATGACAACGTGCCCTGCATCAGCAAGTGGGATCTAAGAAATTTGCTCATGGTCGAAGTCGAATTACTTCTTATTCCTTGGTCTTTTCATCTCTTAGAGAAGGATCTAGCTGGAGTGACGACCGTCATGAGCTCTCTAAAGCTGCAGATGGAAGAGGAGCTTTCAGGGGTCTGTGTCAACATTTTCCTAAATCCCTCAAATTGACGGCAGCGTAACGCGGGGGCACCAAAGTCATCGCCTGTGAACACGGAATTAATTTAACCAGTAGCTAAAACTTAGAGCGTGTGTCGCGCAAATAGAAGATCTCTAGAAGGTCCTTCAACCTTTGCCAAAAGGTGTCTGCGTAGGACTTCTTGAGATTGTAGAGGTAGTTCAAGAAGCTCGGATGGAAGAAGTCAAGAACACGTCACGGCCACTGAGCCGACCGATCCTGATGCTTGAGCAGACGACTGGGACCTGTTCTGTGCTGAGACCAAATTTCACCCGGGAATCCAACGTCGGCTGCAAGGGACACCACGCTGGTACACCCGCAGCTTGCAATGCATGATGTAAGATCAGGGAGGCCATCTTTAGGTCATCTTGAGACGTGCACGTTTTGAACACCATCTTATATCCTTTGTTGAATTGGAAACAAGTCGATCAGACCTCCTTACAGCTAATTACAAAGGAGAGCCAGTCCGGTCCATGCTCAGCCACACTCTTTGCTCAGAAGTATGGAAGACTGCGACGCATAGTTATACAGAGACAAAAAGCTCTTCTTAAACCTGAAATTTGATAGATTCTCTTTCGACGAATAGGTTGGCTACCGTACCATCTCCTTAAGGCAAGTCAAAATCTAGATGGTGCACCACCACTCATGTGTGCTCATCCAAGTTGTTATGAGTGTGAACCTCCACCTTCGCCCCCGCAAGGCAGCTCATGCCCGTACAAAGACCTGCTGTCCGCTTCAAAGCATGTCTGCTGGTCCTTGCAACCTCTTATATTTCTGATGGACGGTAGCGCCGGATCGAGGTATACTTCCAGGGCTCTTGTATCTTCCCTCACAATCAGGCGGAGGTTGAAAGTACAGACCTGAGGGCAGTCCGGAGCATAATCTCTTAATTCCGCTGTGGCGTTTGCTTTGGCTTTGGCTTCCCTACAGCTGTTTCGGGAACAAATTGAGAGCGCACCATCGGTGTTTGGGTATTGCTTCCGGAATCTTGAGGATCTAGGTTTTCTGCACTCGGAGCAAATACTCTGAGAGCTGCTCATTCTGGTGGAAGACCTGGCTGAGCCGACAGGACGAGAACTATGAGGGTTGAGCAGAAACATGTCTCATGAAGTGTTTGTTGTATGTGTGGTACAGAGCCTTCTTCCTGTGTTAGCGACGTGTTGGACAAGAACTTTGCTTTCAGTGGCCGCCAACCCTGAGTACAGTCTCTTTTAATTGTATCTTGTGCCCGAGTTAGCCTTTGCACTATTTGTGGACGGGCGAACGTTTACAAGAGTGGAGTGACTATGGACCCCCAAGTTCTTACTCAATTCTGTCAGCAGAGTCATCAACAAAGTCATCCAGGCAGCTCATTAGAGGTTGTATTCGGTAAGTGTCTATGATCTCTGCTGAAACGCTTCGCTCACGTAAGCGGTTCTTGCTATCATTTAAAGATAATACGTGTCAAGGACGGCTGCAGGGTGTCCTACTTGTTGAATAATATCGTCTTTCATGATTCGCGGCAGAATTGTTCAACATATAATATGTTCATTCCTCGTCGTTGTTACTACCGCGGTTTCCAGCTCCTACAAGCAGGGATGCAATGGCTCTGTGGCCATCGGAACCGCTCCCGGTGTCTCGACCACTGTGACGATACCTGTAGATCTCATGTGCGACATGGCTGTCCTGCAGTTCCCAGAGCAAGACCCTGTGGATCTGGACATTGATGAGAACTGTACCTCAACACATACACATGAGCAGACATTTGAGATACAGTTAAGCGACACATCACCTCTTGGGGAGGCTCGAATCATGTTTCTGTGTGGGGATCTTTCTGACACTTTCTGCGTCCGTCTGAAGGTTATGGAGCCCACCGTTGCGGGAGGCCAGACATCACGCTTTGATACAAACAGTGTAAGATCTTTGTGCAGTGATTCTGATCCTGCTGAAGTTCCTTCGCCTTCCTCAGCATCATCCAACAGTCTTCAGCCATCTCAAAACGCTGCTCAAAGTGCGCTCCCTACGTCATCGTCGTCAGCTGCGAGCACAGCCATGGCGCAAGTGTCTCAATTCGGGTCGACGGGATACAGCACCGCCTCTTCAGTGCAGTCTGTGATTGCAGCATCATCTCTAGGAAGCTTTCTAGGAAGCGAAACGACTGCTCTGTATCCTAGTGATGTTACCACTCTCTATCCCAGTGGCAGCGGTTCTCCTTATCCCAGTGGCGGCGATTCTCCTTATCCCAGCAGCGGCGATTCTCCTTATCCCAGTGGCGGCGATTCTCCTTATCCCAGTGGCGGAACTTCCCTCAATCCTAGTACTATCGATTTGCCCTACCCTAGTGTTGTGTCACCGACAACAGCTCATTCTACTGCCACAGTTCAGCCGCCGCCCGCTGAGTCATCTCAAACTGGAGATTTCTCACCTACGCTAGCGCCGCTCCCAGGGCCGACAGAAAGTATCACCAACGTCGCTGCTGGTCAGCCGACAGTAAGTACAGCATCGTCAGGAGGCTGCACGTGCGTGAACACCGAATAATGGAAGGATCATCTCTGCTCAGCGACTGCACGCACTGTGCTGTTGACAGCCAGCCTTGAGGATTTCACGCTTCGTAATTCGTAGCGGTGACTCTGCATAATCGCAAGGCTGTCCGTGCATGTCCGACGCATCATAATCAGCTTGTTGTTAACTACTTAAGTATACGACGTTAGTAATTTCCCAAATCGTCTATGACCATAATATTGTATCACACGAATAACATCCCCTTTGCGCCCGGATAAGCTCTAGACTGCCCGCTTGTTGCTACCACGGTAAATGTAGATGTTCTATGCTTAGACGTGGTCTGCACATCCTGACAGCTGTTATATTACAATTATAGTTAATTCTCCCCCTCCGTCATTTTTTTTTGGTAATTGTCCTTAACTTCTACAAAGCAGACACTATGTACAGCACAACGCAGTAACGTCCCCCACTACGTAGCGAGAAACACACCGTGCCGAGAGAACACGCGAATTCGATACCTCCGAAATCGCTGTGACACTACAAAGGCTACAACTTGCTAATTGCTGACACAAGAAGTGTTTCTCTCCCGTTGTACTCAGTATAACTCTAAACGACATTATTGTCGAGAGAGGTTTGCGATCCCTCAGTTCTGATTGGTCACTCTCGGTACACTGTGTTTCTCGCTACGCAGGGGGGGACTTTTGTAACTGCGTAAGCAGTGTCAAGTGGGTGCTGCCGGTCAACGCTTGTATTGCTATCTGTTGTCGTGTTGTGATCCTCGTCTACAGGAGCTCGCAGCTCAGAGGTAAGTGCACTTGCCCACACCGGGCAGTGCCTGCTACAACAGAATATCATGTGATCTATGCCACGTGGTTACAACTTTAGACATGCTGTTTGAAACTTGAATGCAAACACGTGGCTTGGTTTCTTTCTTGAGCTTGACGTCCGTTTCGATATGGTGAGACGGACTTGAGTCATCTTGACGTGCTAACCCCTCTATACACGGATGCTTGGTCATTGACACAGACCAGATCTGATGCTCTTCAACAGCTTCAGGACTTCATCCACGTCTCTTACAGAACCTGCTCTCCGCTTTTCGGATTTCTCTGCCATGCTAGACAATGCTTCCAGTTGTTGGCGCAGATCGCGAATGATTGCACGGGCAGACTCCAAGTCAGCTTTTTTAGTCATGAGCTCGTGCTCGGCGTTCGCCTTGAGCTGATAGTTTTCGATTGCCTGTGCTTCCCAGCGTCTTCCCTTCTCGACCAGTGTGATGCGATCCTCCTCCAAGGCCGCATATCGTTGCCCTAGTCGCTCGATCTTCGTAGTAAAGCTGGCGGCAATTTCCTCAGGCTGGCAAGATGCTTCGGTGGCATTGTTGTGGCTGACAACTATCGCTTCAAAGATTTGCCCGACCTCGTCGAAAAGCTCGACATAAGCGCCCAGGGTGTGCTTGCTCAAACCAGCAACGAACAGTATGTGTAACCACGTGGCTGAGATCACATGACATTCTATTGTAGCAGGCACTGCCCGGTGTGGGCAAGTGCACTTACCTCTGAGCTGAGGGCTCCTGTAGACGAACATCATAACATCACAACACGAGAACAGATAGCAATACAAGCGTTGACCCGCAGCACCCACTTGACACTGCTTATGCAGTTACAGTATGACTACAGCCAGAGCGTCATCGTTTGTACCTTATGACAAACCCTCTGACGAACTGATGAGAGAGAATGATTCACAACACCGACCAGATGGATACAACTTCATCGTCGTTTAGATGTGTAGCGGTCGGACACAAAGCCACCAATTTGTACCTTCGACCGAATGCATGCAACATGCATGAACTCACATGGCATTCTTGGCGAGCTGATAGGTCAATTGAGATTCACCGTCTGCAGGAAGCAGCGGCCACTGCTAGGGTCTGAGATCCATGTGCAATACTTACGGTAGTGGCGACCGCGGTCACTTCTGTAGCGGTAAATGCAATTTCGTGTATTCTGCTATTCTGTTGTTGTGTTGTTGCTCTGCTCTCCACGAAGCAGCAGTCGGGTCTATTTATATGACGTATCTGTAATGCAGCTGAGGCAAGAGATGCTCTATAAGATGAGGAAGCAACACCAGACCACCAACACGTGATCTGCTTCTCATAGCCGTCACAACTTCTGACTCGAGGCTGCTGCAAAAGAGAGCACTAAGAATAGTTCCGCCACTCAAGACTCTACAAACCACTTGGGATCTGACGCACCACTCGAGTTGTTACGAGACAAGACAAGCCTGCGCGCGCATCATTGCTTTCTACATACGCCCTTTCACGGGCGCCACGATAGAAGGTGTGCCTTGCTTACCCCGAGTGGTCGAACGATGTGAACAGTGCTCTTGACCCGCGTGGTCCTGCCAACCCACATGGTCCCTCAGCCGATGCCGCTGCGCGCCATCTTCCACATATCATATCTCTCAACGATCGTGTCTTCGCACGAACAGTCAGCGTCGACTGGCTAGGCCGTCTTCTGCGACGTACGACCTTGTAGTCTTTCTTGTCGTGCGCGCGGAGAGCCCTACAATGTCACTTACTTCTAACGTCAACTCACTTCTTAACGTCAATCTACTTCTAGCTTTACCTTGCTTCTAATGTCAGCTCACTTCTCAAGCCGTTACCTCTCTGTTGGCCAGCTACAGCCATGTGTCATCGCCGTTGCACTCCGATCTGGGCAAGAGGCAGGAGAGACTTGGGATAAGGAAGAAAGGGTAGTGTTTGATCAGGAGGTAAGAGCACGAAGATTGGCGGCGCAAAGAGAGATGGAATTACAAACCGAGGGGTTATTGTGAAGGTCATATGGATGCAATTAGGTGGAAACATCTCCATCTTCTAAGTAGTGCTCCTCACTTTTTACAAACATCCGCTCGTCATCTTCCAGACGCATACTACGCAAAAACAGCTGACGCAGATCAGACTGGCTCAAAAATAGCTTCTCCCATTCCTCCAAGGTTCCCTCGCTACGTCCTCTCCCAAAGTTCGTAGCAGCCAAATCGACATACAATTCCCTCAGCTTCGAAGTTTGGGCGCTGTGACCACATGCGAACTGCACGTCATGCGTCGTAATAGATCTGCTGAAGATTGGGGCTGTGTGCTGTTGATGAAGACGCCTCATGGCGTAGTTCTTGAAGTTGTTGCACAACAGCTTATCCCCAAGTACCCAGCATTCGGCGTCGATATTGGTATCGTCGTCTCGAGTATGTGAAGGCAGCGATAAAGGTTCGACAGCGTAGGCTCCGTAGTACAGCCACTCGACGAAAAGTGCAAAGACAATGGGGTTGTCATCCGGGAGCTTGATCAAGTTTTCGTGACGTTCCTTGAAGTCCCGGTCACAAGCTGCCGCGAGGAAAGGTGAGTGGTACGAGATCAAGCGCTTGGGTAAGGACCAAGTGACGGAGATGTCGGCTGAACCACGCATAGAGATCGCTGCGCCAACTTTGATTTCGATTGCGGGGCCGATGAGACTATTCATATCAACCCGTCACCTTTGGATAGGTGTATTCGAGCACATACAGATCAAGATGACTGCTACACCTTTTGTCGTCGGTCCGTGGTAATATTTTCCAGGCTCGAGCACATGGTTCCGCGGGAACAAGGTTTCTCTCTTTATCAGAAATTGCATGCCCCTGTTCGTAATCTGCCAACCTGAGTTCTTCGAGGCTGAAATTAGCGCACTCTTGCTGGGCAGAGATAGTCTGGTATTGGTTCAACTCAGACCCCGAGTACTCTGTATAGGGAGCCAGTCGCACTGTGGCCGTGCCTTTGTTTGCCGGTGACGAGCCTTTCGGCGAGAGTCAGCTGTAATACATTGGTCTACTCAACGGGCAGACAATGAAGATCAGTCAAGGGCATGTAGGCACATACCGGGCGCATTGGAGAAACTGTGTGGACACATCAGCAATCAATCATAAAGTTGTCCCAATGTAGGCTTATGCACCTCATTCTGACGCAGACAGCCGCTGGAATCGCTATCACAGATGCATATACATGTGACTCCACGGCCACTCAATGTAAGATGAAAACCAACGAGGAGATTAGAAGAGCATAAAGAGTGACGAGAAGATTGCAGCTGGGCCTCGCAACGGTGAAATCATCGAATGCGGCGCGGGGCGATAAGCGGGGCGATAAGCGGGGCGAAACACAGCAGGTACCGTGTCTGTGCGCGTGATGCGCGTTTCGCGTGATGCGCACCCCACCACTTTTTGGGTACGTTTTACATATACTATAACTCCACACCACAATGCCGCTTCAAGAAGCCCTTGCAGAGATAGATAGATTGAAACCAGGCGCAAAAGTTCTATACCAAGCACTTGCTAAAAAACACGGTTGTTGCCGATCAACGTTGACGCGCCAGCACAAGAACCAAGTGGTACCACATAATGTCAAGGTCAACAACCAGCTACTTCTCCACCCACGCGATGAGGTAGAGGTAGTAGAGTATATCAGAGGACTCACAAAGAGAAACCTAAAGCCTACACGGCAGATGCTAATCAATTTTGTGACGCCTCTGTGTTGTAGGGCGCCTTCTGAGGCATGGGTTACCCGCTTCCTCAACCGTCATCCAGATGAACTCATCAACGCGTGGACCACGCCTATGGAAGCCAGCCGTCACCACGCTGATTCTATTGATAGGTACCGCCTATACTTTGAACTACTACACAGCAAAATGGCTGAGTACAACGTCCTACCTGAGAATACCTATAATATGGATGAGAAAGGCTTCGCAATTGGGGTCACTGGGAAGAGTAAACGGATCTTTGACAAGGTCCTATACCAATCAAAAGCGTTCAGGCAGAGTCTCCACGATGGTAATCGGGAGTGGGTGACGCTCCTAGCGACGATATGCGCTGATGGATCAGTACTACCGCCTGGCATCATCTATCCAGCAGCTGGTAGGGACGTTCAGGCGAGCTGGGTAGCTCCAATCGACCCAAAAAAGCACGATATCTTCTTCACTACCTCACCTACTGGTTGGACGAACGATGATTTGGGAATCACGTGGCTTGAACAGGTGTTTGAGCGGTACACTGCACCAAAAGCTCGCAGAAGGTGGCGCCTACTCATCCTAGACGGTCACGGTAGCCATATAACAAAGGCCTTCATCAACTACTGCGACGCCCATAAGATACTATTGATGGTCTATCCACCTCATTCTACCCACACGTTGCAGCCGTTAGATGTAGTTTGCTTCAAGCCGCTCGCTCAAAACTACACTAACGAGCTTGATCGCCACACTCAGAGAGGCCAAGGTCTACTTGGTATAAACAAAAGCGACTTCTTCAACCTTTTCTGGCCGGCTTGGGTGACTACCTTCACTAAAACGTTGGTTGAGACGTCGTTCTTAGCCACAGGTATCTACCCACCTAACGCCGACGTTGTACTCAATAAGTTGAAGGTACCCACCCCATCTGAGCCTGTAACTCCACCTGAACAAACTGCACCTACTGCAGCACCTACTGCACCAAATTGGCTTAAGGCCAAGGCTCTGTTGCGGAAGACTGTAGGAGGTGAAGGTAGTACCCAGTTAGGCCCGCTCGAACAGGCTATCCACCAACTCCACGTCCAGTTTGAGCTGGTACAACACGAATTAGATGAGGCAAAAGAGGAGCTTGCAACGCAGAAGAAGAAGCCAAAGCAGCAGAAGGTACTACCTCTATACACACGGCAGATAGAGCGGCAGGGGGGGGCAGTTTGGTGGAGTCCTTCATCTAAAGCAGAGGCCGACGCACGTGATCGCGCAAATGAGGCCTACCAAGAGCAGTTGGAGATGGAAAAAGCGACTAAACGGGAGCTTCAACAGACTCAAACGCTACTACGAGCGAAGGAGAAGGAAGAGCAAAAGGTGCGGCGTGCAATAGAGAAGGAGGAGCGGGCACAACTGAAAGCTATGAAGGCTGCTGAAGTAGCTGAACGCAAGGCTGACAAACAGCGTCAGAAGGAAGCTTGCGACGCGTTAGAAGCTATACAACCTTCCCAAACAGGCAAGCGAAAGGCTTCACAGTCTGCAGCACCTAGAAAGAAGCCAAAACGTGGTCCAGTGGGTGGTGGTAGTCAGCCGATTGCTCATGAGCGTTCCTTAACCCCACCACCCAAACTCAACCGCCGTGGCCGCAAAATTGCTCTACCAAAAAGATTTCAGTAGCAAAGTTTATCGCATAGGTCTACAGAGTACTCCACTAAAAAATATTGTGATTTTATCTATCGTGTGTGGCTCAATAACCTCATTTTTGTGGTACCTCAAAAAGCGGTGGGGTGCGCATCACGAGAAACGCGCATCACGCGCACGTTCGCGTGATGCACACACCAACAGCCTAACGGCCACCACAAAAATGAGGCTCTACAGCCACGTACAATAGTTATTGTCGTGAGATGTTTTGGTGGAGTACTCTATAGGCCTATGCGACAAACACTCTCTATGAAAATTATTTATATAAAGTGGCTGTTCGGCCGCTGCGCGTAGTGTAAGTGCGGCTTGGCGGAGAAGGCGTCGCGGGCTTTGGGCAACTACGCGCACCCACATGTTGGCTGCTTTCCGGGCGTCTATTGCTCGGCGTTCCTCTGCCTTGGCCTCCGCCCGCACTTCCTTCTCCCTTGCATGTTGTTGACGCTTTTCTTCTGCAATTTTATCGCTGTAGAGCTTATTGGCAGCTTTCAATTGTTTCATCTGAGCCTTTTCAAGCTCTTCCTGGTGTTTGTTTTCCTTGTAGATCTGTTGCCTGCGCAGGGCTGCCTTAATAGAACGTGGCGACCAGAAGCTCGCTCCGCTCTATAGATTTTGCTCATGTTTTTGCAGATTCAAGGTATGACTCTTCTTCTTCCGCTTCTTCTTTATCTTAGGAGCCTCTTGGAGTCCGCTATTTTCGTGTTGTAGTGGCTCATTTTCTAACGATAGATGGTGGATGAGGTGGCAAAAACTACTGGCTTCGCCCGACGTCTTATTCTTCACTACTTGGTCAAAACTTCTAGTAATTCTCCGCCAATTGTGACCTTCCGGATGAACTGGAAGCTCAGGCAGCGAGCTAGTTGGCTGCGGCGGCCTTGAGGCGAATCGTTTGAGTACAACGTTAGGTTCTAGTGAGCGAATACCTGTTGCAGCAAAGGCTTGATGGATGTTGGTTGCTGTGAAGGAGGAGCTCCACGCGTCCCAAAACAGTGAGAAGAAGTCGCCTTTCTTCACTGGCAGTAAGCACTTCCTTTTGCTGGCGCGTTGAGTGAGGTTCTTGGAGTACTTCGTTGCCAGAGGCTTGAACAGCACTACGTTGAGCGGCTGCAGCGTGTGGGTACTATGAGGTGGAAACACAGCCACAAGTATCTTGTGCTGATGGTAATAGTCAAGAAAATTGCTTCGTTATGTGGCTCCTGTGCCCGTCAATTACTGGTAATCGCCACTTTCTCCGAGCATTCTCTTGTGTAGCCACACTGAACAACCTGCTGGAGCCAGGCAATGGGTACGTCGTCATTACTCCAGCCAGAGGGAGTTACACCAATATATATGTGGTGTTTCGTGGCGTCCACGTCGCTCACCCGCCCCGACTGTACCTTCTTGGAGTCGGCCGGGTAGATGAGGGCAGGCGGCAGTGCCAAACCAGAAGCCGCCACGCAAGCTATAAGCGTTATCTATTCACGATTGTCATCTTCAAGCGCCTGTCTAAACCGCCTATCCTTCAGTTTAGCATTGGCAAAGATTTTTTTCAGTCTGCCTATCGCTCCAATCATGAAGCCCTTCTCATCCATATTGTATGTGTACTCAGGCTCAACGCCGTACTCCGCAATTTTGGACTGTAGCATGTTGAATTATAGCTTGTAGCTTTCCTCACAATCTGGTGCGTGGCGCTCCGCAGCCAAATGGGTGGCCCACGTTGACGTGAGCGCGTCGTGGTGACGCTTAAGGCAGCGAGTAAGCCAGCTCTCAGAAACAGTCCCGCCGGCTATTGTAGAGGCGAAATTTTGTACCATTTCACGTGTAGGAGAAAGGAATTGATCGTTAAGGTGTTCGATATAAGCTACAAGCCCTAACGCCTCCTCGGAGGTGAGAAGTTGCTGGTTAGTGTTCTTGGTAGGCACGTCGGCGCGTCGGTGTCAGCGGGACAGAGCAGATCCACACACACCAGTCTCAGCAGCACTTTTTTAATATGAAAGTTTGCCTACTTCTTCTACCTCATCTGCCGCTTCAAGCGCAGCTTGTAGCGACATTTTACCGTGGAGTTATGGTGTTGGGGAGATTGGCTTGTTTTGGTGGGGGTGCGAACGTGTGCATCACGCGCATGGACACGGAATCTGGTATAGGTTAGCACACCTCCTGCGTGGATAATCAATTAGAACAATGTTGACTGTCAGTTTGGTACAGCTATCAGATTCTCTGATCTTAATCTCAAGATACTATGCGCATCACACATGATTACCTCGCTGTTTCTGCTATCACAAAGTGCTTTTTATAACTTGCATCGAACTGTCCTAACGTTACCTTTAGGTTACGCACCTTGGTGTCAAATGCTCTAGGCACTCCAAACACTATAGATACTATTGATGGCAAGGTACTTGAAGCTAGAAAGACAAGGATCAATCATGACCTATCCTTTACAAAATGTGTGAGGAAAGACTCATTTAATGCGTAGTGCAGCTCAAATCCTAATTTCTTTGCCTAAGAGACGCTTCGGAGCAGCTTCTTATGCGAGATCACAGCACCAGATCCCGGCGAACAAAGCACATCCAATCTTAGAGTAGCTGCCTGAAGTAAGGATCTCTGCGTGCTCCGTCTGTTTGTTATAGGCCCAACCGTCAGATTCAGCTGAGCACACTCCGCGGAGCCCCCGCAAGGTTGGTATCTCGCAGAGCCATCCGTGTACAAAGATATTCTCGAAGTCCTCGTGGCTTCCAGGCGCAAGTACCTGACCATACGTGCCAGGATTGAGTTTGTGCATCATCTGACCATTGCTCGAAATCACAGTGTCCATAGCGTTGGATTCGAGCTCGGCGTTGTTGACCAAGTTCTTCAGCCCCATCCGGCTGCGCCACTTATCTACGACAGCCTGATAGCCAGTGGCATGTGCAGCTGTTGGAGTGCTGGCAGAGGCTCGTTCTTCATCGGCGGGGGTCGGCTTTTGTGCAGAGGTAGCAGGATTGCACGGTGGCTTGTTGCCACCAGGGGCTGTTCGAGAGTACACAACGCCCAATGCAGAGCTTCTCGCGACTTCTGCCTTGTAGGTAGCAGGTAAGACGCTATTGGTCTGAGTTCGAGTTTGTAGATCGATATCTCTGTCTGCAAGACATGCTGTTGCTAGGGCTAAAACCGAAATCGTGGCCCGAAATATGTACATTTCTATCGTGTAGTAGTTAAATTCACAGGCAGTCTAGATCAAAGGTTGTTGCAGAATTGATAGATTCTGTCTTTGTAAGCTTAAATCGTGACAGCTGTAAGAGACAGCTGGTTGAACTGTGACTCTGACATAAAACAGTCGCATTGCCTAATCTTGAGAAACTTTGCGCTACAGCACTCCCAGCAGCGCCCCCTGCTATTGACTGGTCTGTGAATCGCAGTAACTTAGATTGCAGGACAGCATTCTTAACGCGTACCTTAATGCGATACAGCTATGATACAGCCTTAACACCTCAGAACTGCTAACAGTAAGGATGTATGCTTTGTGGCGCACACTGTACAAGTGTTTCGATAGGTTCAAATTGCTATTAAGATAACAACAATGCCGATAGTCTGGGCCTAAGCGCTTCTTATAATCTCTCGGCACCTGCTTACATAGTTCGTCAACCTTGCCTGATCTGCTGACTCCTTTAAAGGTTTGTTAACAGTTCAAAGCGTCCTAATATCACTATTCGGCCAGGCCCAAGTCAATCGTATCCCCTTACTTGTTTCTACAGTAGCTTGTCCTTATTCTCGCAAATGCCACTAAAGTTATAAACTACAAAATGCACCTATTATATAGTGCTTAAGAATTGCAGCTTCACCTTTAAGTAATGTATACAGAGTGCTCTTTCTGCGTAAGAAAAACTGTAAATCAGTCTAATTAATCTGAAGCAGATCTTGCTCAAAGGTGCCATTGCAAATGGATGATCAAAGCGCCTTGGTCGTGCCACTTCTCTATGTCACTACCAGTCTTTCCTACTGCTTCGCCGATGGTTGTTGAAAGAATATAAAACGCACCGTAAGTGCTAGCATTGTTCATAACGTAGGAGGCGCTGAGCAGAATCCAGCGTGGCGCCGAATGCACAAGCAAAGCTGCCACATTGCGGATTAGATCCGTGTCCAGTAACATGATTTGAACAGTGCGCTTAAAGACTCTGAACTGCTCACTGCTATCGAGCATATGCACAAAGCACGTGAATTTTGATACTTGCCTTTGGAGGAATGTAAAACCTCAAGCTCGTCCAGCCCTTTAAGCAGAGTGTCGCCTACCAATGTTGAGCACTTTTTCAAACGGAGAGCCGCCAGTCTGTCCGCAAAAGCGCTCCAGATACACGCAGTAAGATGTGAATCGGTTGCTGATTGTCTGACCCGTGGATCTGCTCCCTCGCTGCGACACGAAGACAACAAGGAAGCGATGATGTGGAAATCCTCTAGAAGCTGCTCTTCTGGCTGACGCAACACAAAGAACTGGCTTTCTGCGAATGAAGACAGGTTGTGTAAGCCACGTGGTTACAGGTTGGGAAGACCGCTCTTGCTTATGTCAATCAAATCGTCTAGGAGCAAAACAGGCTCGGACATCTGTCCTCCAGTTGTCGAATCGGTCACCATCTGGGATATGTGGTCGTGGAAGAAGTGTCCGAATATGATGCACCCCTCGGCAATCATGTCCCTAGCTGCCTGCATTCTTGCTGGGACTCGGCTGAGAAAGATTGGCAACAACGTGGCTTCATCGAGATCCCGCTCCAGGTTTCTGCGAGCAATCGCGACTTCTTGGGCGCTTGGCAGGCTCTGACTAGCCATGATAGATGGCGGTGTATAGGGAAAGGTTGTGAAGACAGGTCAAAATCGGGCGTGGCTGTAGCTCATTGTGTCAGGCTGCAGTGGTTCAAAGCAAAACAGCGCTCGGACCAAGCCAAGCAGGCAGCAGCCACGGAACAAGCGGCATGACCGTGCTGGCAGTCACCGTCTTGATGACAGCTTGAGCGCTTCGCTTTGCAACTGTATAGCCTCGACCTCCTCTACAGTAGTACCCCTACTCACAATGTCCACCAGGGAACTCCGCCTGCACGCGCTCGATTCGTGCACAGCGTCCCTGCGGTGATGGACGCGCCGCCGGATTCGTGTGACTGCTTCGACAATAAGATCGTTTGCCTCACGAGCTACCAAATACCACATGACACCAGCACTCTACTCAGCAACGCAACGATCTGATAGGTCTGCCAGGCGACATCGGTCGCCTCATGATCCTTCGAACAGATCGCAGTCCGACAGTCTGGGGAAGAGTTCGTAGACAAGGCGACGGGCGCGAACTTACATTAATCGTTAACTAAAAAGGCCGATTAAATGCTCAGCAATAACCCGACGCATCTTACGCAAGGTCTCAAGTCTCTCCTAATTCGAGATTACTAGACCGCTGGCATTTGACCCCATTTATTATAAACCCCTCAGGCAGCTTAAGCTTAGCTGTTTGCTGACCTAGCGGAAACGTAGGTTCCTCACAATTGAGGCCCCTTCGTTACTTAGTACATTGCTTGATAACGGGAAGCACAACACTCACTCATACGCAGTACAGTTCCAACAAGGATACTCATACTCACCACACGAGGGAAGGATCATGGATTTGGCATTCCAGGCAGCGCTATAACTTTATTAGCTTTCTGTTGCAGCGCGAAAACTGATTGTAAAAGACTGATTATGCACATACTGTTGTTCGCCAAAAAAGGGCTGGCATCTTTCGTCAGGCAGGTCTTCGTCAATCTCTATTGTATCGCAAGGCGGACGCCAGAATTCGTCCTGACATAGAATGATCTGAAGATGTTAGCACTTGCAAATGACAGAACAGAATGACAACGTTACGTTTTCTCCTGCTGTAGGACAAATAGCAAAACTGAGAACGACAGCTAGGATGAGATTCTGCATCCTTTCTTTTCTCGTATAGCTAACTACCAGGACCTACGTTTTACTTAAAGACCAGCTGAGGTGTGCAGAGCCCAGCGTGTAATCATTCTCAGGGCTGTACGTTCGCGAGTAGAGGCATAAGCATTTTTTGCTCGTAGTAATTCTAGGCAGGAGCTCTTGGGTCTATTGAGCTACGTACGATGCGCTGAAGTAGTGTTATGTAACGACCGACTCTGCGTGGTGAGTCTCTATCCTCACGGTAGTATTGCCGCAATCTGCAACAACTAGTCAGAGGATAAACAATACAAGGAGACGACCAAGCACACAGACTGACATGATCTGGCAAGCTGTGGCGCACAGTGTCAGCTTGTCAAGACTCTAGAACTTGTGCTGCATGTCAGAACAGAACACGTTACAGTTACTGTACTTGTATTGTACAGGCTTTCTGCATATTGCAGGAGCAGAATAACGACAGCTGGGTTCTAGACATCTGACTGTCGTAAGCGCGCAAGTGTCAAATTTGAGCACGTTATTACGAGAGACAGATGATCAACGTAGATCTCATAACCTTGGCCACTTGTTGGACGTGCTCTGCGCATGACTTACTGAGGCTGTAAACATGGTCAGGAGCATAACGCATCTAGATTCTTATTGAGATCAGCAACGTTTTCGAGCTCTACTGCAAGATGCCTCGCTTCGGCAGTGCAGCTGTAGGTTTGCTTGCTTGATCTAGACAACGGTTTTGGATGCAACAACAGCACGCAGAAGTCCATCAGCATGTTTAGTCACGGTCATCTGGATCGCGCGCGAGCAAGGCAAGGACTTAGCGTAAGACGGCTCAACATCCCCTGCTGACGAATTTAGAAATATTACTTTTAATAAGTATTACACTTTGCAGCACGGTAGAGCCCAGCAGAACTCACTAAGAATGTATTCAAGCTGCTGACGAACACGTGCAATTACGCCCACATACTATGTCCCAAGCCTAGTCATTAAACCACGGCGTCATACTAGACTTTTACCTCCCGGGGCGCGGAAAGTCGTGCCTTTGCAGCAAACGCTACACTCGCTTGCATATTCGGCTTCCGATTTTGCAATGTGTCGGAAGATACTTCTGACAGGGGCCCTTGCTGAGTCATACCAAGAGCTTGCCAGAAAGAGAACAAAACAAGAGCTCTAAATTTAACCAACTGGGATACTGACACACAGTACCTTACTGGGCTCGTCTAGGCTTGGTTTCGTTTCTACAATCGAAATTCTGGTGGCTATGGATGCTTCCGTGGCTGGCATTGCCATCGTGTCATGAGACATACACTACCAACGCATTGTCTTCTAACCCTTACGTCCACTTACTTGTCTTTGAGTATCCCTTGATGCACTTGACTTGCAACAAGCCTCTTTCCCGCATCTCTCCTATTTCCACAACTGACGCCCCCAATCTTGTCAAGATTACGTGTGCCTAAGATGGAATGTAACACAGCGCCGCATATCGTGCTCCACTAGACAGAAGCCTCCCCTCGTACCGTGGATTCGATTGTCATTAGCTCTCGACAACAGGCCGCTCAAAGCTGACTATAGGCTGTGCTCAAAAAGCCGTTCTGTAGTTCCCTCTTCGCGACCGTGAGTCTTGACGCCGTAGACTGTGAATCATGATGCTTTCTACGTGTCTCTCGAGGTGCACCATACAGTATATTGCATTATTAGGGTCCATAGTCATGGCCCACGACTTTTGTCTGATGAGAAAACCCTTACGTGAGGTAGTGCCAGGCAGAAGTGTGTCATTTGAAGCACCTGTTACAAACAGCCGCCTCTAGCGCAAGAGCATTCTCATAAGAAGGCGGGTTGCTGAAATTACAGAGAGCTTACTGTCTCGTGAATCTGTGTCATGGATAGCATCCTACCCATGTTCGAAAAGAGAATCCGGACGACAGTGTCGAACTGGAATCCGTGGATCAGATACGCTGTATGTATCGTACCTGTAACGCTTCTCCTCGCCGTTCCCATTGTCATGGCTGTCCTGCGAGATGAGGAAAGGTCTGACAGTACAACAAGCCATACCATCGCGGAAGTTGACGAGAAGAGATTTTTCATTTGGATCGAGGCCACTTGGATCGGGTTTTGGGTATGCTTGGGTGTGGTGCATGCGTGCGTGATCCTGAGAAATGCCCTCAATGCTGAAGAACAGGCGAAAACATCGCAACCCGACCGTCTCTTCAAACGGCTAGCCTTTCCGATTGCGCTCACAGCGTGGAGTGTTCTCAGCCAGCTGATTCTCGCTGTTGTAGGTAGCGCCATCAAGAATGCTTCCATTGGCTGATCTGGATAGTGCATCAATACAGACAAGCCATGGACCCGCACCGCTCGGTCCTGTCTCAAGGTCATGATGGTATGCTCTTTAATATACCTCGCTAAAGAAGTCGTGATTCAGAGGTTACGCTTGAGTGTCGGGAAAAGAAAAGGTACCACAGTCGGCGTCAAGCTTCTCCACAGCACGCTCGTTGCCAATTCAAAAAGTCAAAATATCGATCAAGATTATGGCCGAATAGCACGCATGCTTAAGAGCAGGTGGCAGACGAATGAGCTTGCTGCTGATCTATACAGCAACATCCCCTATGTGGACAGAAAACTAGGCACAGTTCAAGTTCCTATAGCCTGGAAGCGGTATGGCCTATCTACTGACGTCGAGGTCACCCTTGCGGATTTTAAGCAGGCTGTCCAAAACATCCACAGGGAATTCCATAGGGCGAACGGTTATGTGCGAGCGGTCGACGATCTCAACAGTCTTTGTTGGTTCATTGTTCTTGTGTTCTGGGCTGTGTCTGCAGGTAAGGGACGGCTAACGCCAAAAGCACCGACATCAAGCTAACAAGTGGCTAGTCATGTTCCTCACCCCGAGTCTGCTTGGCGCAGTAGCCACGTCAGCCACTGCACTGCTGTCGTTGTCCTTTGTTGTGGCCCCCGCTTGCCAAGAAGTCTTAGGGTCCTGCATATTTCTCTTCGTGAAGCATCCATACGACGTAGGGGACCAGGTGTCGATCGACACCAGCGAGCTGTGTGTAGAGCAAATAGCGCTTCTATACACAGTGTTCGTCCGGACAGACAGCGGCATCAGAACACAGACCGCGAATAGCGTGCTCAATGGGCTATGGGTCGACAATCCAGCGAGAAGCTGTACAATCAGGGAGAAGCTCACTCTTAGAGTGGCGGCAGATACGAGAGCTGAGCAGATCGCTGTACTGCAGAAAGAAGTGAAATCCAATCGCGAGCTAACATCCAATTATGCGGGCGATATCACCGTCGAGGTTGTGAACATCGTTGACATGCAGGCGTTGGAGCTACAATGCGAACTAAACTACACATACAAGCTAGATCCAAATGCAGAAGATAGAACTCCTGCGCAAGTTCGTGCTGAACTTCGATCGAAGCTCACGAGTGCTTGGATCGCGGCTCTACGCAAGACTGAGTTGCAGGCGCCATCGGGTACACCCCTGAATCTAGCTCTGGTGAGGAACCAAGCTTAGCAGTAACATGAAGACAGCGGTTGGTAGGCGCTACCCACATCAATACACCGTCCCCCAAGTAGTCCTAGCTTTGCTATCACTGTGCGTTCTCGTTGTACCATTTAAAGAAACTTCAGCATTACGTTGTACGTACTGATCAAGCTCCGCCTTGGCAGAAGCCTTCGGCTAATTTTTCCTCCATGTCGCCGTCGCTACTGGGAGACACCTCAACGGGTCCGCCCGGGGGACCCTTTATACCGGAATGAAGACCGGCCATTCGTTCTGCCCAAGCCATCGCGTGATCATTCCGCAGATCGACCTCTACAACCCAACATGGGCCTTCTGCTGCGTAGGCGCAGCGGAGCCGATCTTCTGTGAGCCCGTACACATCACCAGGCAGCAGTCTCGTTTGGTCTGGTAAAGCATCTTCAGCAAGACGCTCCACGGATCCAGCAGTCTTCAGTCCAGCCGCGCGTGCGCATCGTGAGATGTGAGCGCAAACGATTCTCCGGACAGACGCTCGGCGCAACGTCGAAGCTGTTTGCGCTGCGTGTGTTCTTTTCAAGATGACAAGACCTCGCAAGATTAAGAACACGGATCTCACAGGATACGGCCCACATGCGAGCGATTCACCTTTATCTGCTTTACGAACAGCAAGACCTAATTGATTCATGTGTTCGAGGGCTGGTAGCTCGGGCGACGGAAGCACGCGCAGAAGCGATTCTGTGAGTGCTAGACGCGGATCTGGTGCAAGGTCCAAGATGAGGCCCTTCCGTGTGTGTTTGACGCCTTCGATTATGTCAGTGTAAGAGACACGCACATCGCTGTGGTAGAGACATACCTTGCCTGACAAACTTTGAGGTGTAAACTACACGTTCTAGCGGAGAAAGTGTAGCAGACTGCAGATGTACTCTTATTGCACCGTTATCATTCTGGATTCCTTGGCCATCAAAACCAACTTCTTGGGCGACGTCGAATTGCTGCGAACCTACGCGCGCAAGATCAGGCTGTATGAGCTGATTCGCCTGCGGAATGACCTTTACGATTTGCGGATCACCTAGGCATCGGGCCACAAACTTTGCAACCTCAGTGTCCATGTCACAAACATCTGAAAGATCTACGACGAAATTGGCAGGCGTACGGGGAGATATGCTTGCCGCACGGCTCAGAGCGGACTCGCCCAAAGCGGCCATTTCGTGCGTCGAATGTCTGCTGAGCTTCAGTATCTCTGGGAATCGTCCCAGCGCAAGGGCTGCGATACGCTCGTGCGTGTCCATCTGATCATGGTCGACGACTTCCGGATCGCGTTTGTTCGAGGAAGACAAGGTACGAAGCTTTTGCATCATGCGAGGGAAGAACGTTGCGAGCTTCAGAGGTGTGCGCCCCAGCATAGTTGAGTCGACTTCGCACGGCCGAACAACGGATCGTCGCTGCAGCTGGTCCTTAGCTAAAACATCCGCCAATGTGAAGTTAAAAGGACTCACCGAGTCAGCCAAACGAAGGCAGAAGCTCAGAGTGGCTACGATCCCCAAACCTATGCCGATTCCAGGTGCAAACCCTAGTGAGCTGCAAGCAAGAAGTGTTCCTACTGCGGCAACCCACTCGTCCCACATGAGCTCCTTGCTCGACTCCCACGTGGCCTCTATGATCAGCTGCATGCCTAGGAAGAGGACCATGACCGCTGCGAGTATAGTCGGAAAGTACGGAAGAAGACGGGGAGCCACAAAGAGCAAAATGACGGTACACAGAGCCACGACGAAGGCATCAGCGTGTCCTCCGCCAGCCTGGCTGTGGAACCTTGTATTCGCATAGACCTGCAGCTCGTTAGCTTGGCAGAGAGTCGATAAAGGGCCGTTTCATCGTACCAGAGCACCAGATAGGGCTCCGAAGGCTGCAGCGACTATGTTGGAATAGCCATGCAGTCTGATCTCGTGATCAAGATCGATACCAGGAACGCACAGCATGCCTGCTGTGGCCTGCAAGAACACCGCGAGAACAAGCGTGCCAATTCCAAGGAGGAGGAAATAGTTCTCGATGCTTGCGGACAGTGCGCCCCACTCCACTTTAGAGAAGTCGAACAGTTGCCAATAGTTCCACCCTGTCGCTGTAGAGAAGTCAGATCTCGGCTTCTGTGACTCAAATAGCCAGCCAGCGGATGCGAGACCCTCTAACGATCTTTCGCTCGCGCCAACATGCACACCCGCCACGAGCCAGAACACTGCCCCGATAGCAAAACAAAACAATGGTATGTAGAGTGGATGTTGTGTGGAACCATGCGTCCACTTTGAAACGTGCTGACTTGTGACTGAGAAGCATAGGAATGCGGCGGGCAGCAGTGAAGAAGCGAGCAGAGGAAGATGCGCGGGGGCGAATAGTGAACTACCGGCGCTTCCGATACTCAAAGGAGGATGGGAAGACGGCAGCGTCACCTCTAATCCGGAAACGCACATGGAGACGCCGACAGCTCCTGGCAATGGTCAATAATTCACGAGTAGAACCGGAACAGAGTCTTACCGATGACTCCCGTCAGTACCGGAGGGGGAAAGAACCCAGCCAGGCTACCACAGCGTAAGGTTCCAATGATCAGGAACACTCCCCCCAGCAGCAGACTAGTCATGGCATACGCCACAGCCGTGGTTGGTAACACGCCCGGGTGGTCGTGGCCCAGTTTTGACTGAATCGCAGACGCAATGGCTCGAAGGAACGGAAGTATCTCAATGAGCATGGATCCCAGCACACCAGGCAAGCGCGAGCCGCCCATGGTCAGCGCAAACTGTGATACAATGGTACTGGCGGCGTGTGAGTGCAAATTCTAGTCGACATGCGCGCAATAAGGATACCTCATGATGAAGAGCGAGATAGCCTGCGGCTGTAGGCCGGAGAAAGCAGATCCATGCTCATTGGGCTTGGGGAAGATCAGTGAACCTAATGAAACTATCGCTGTGAGTAATCGCACGGTGGCTTTGGGTCACGACTTACATGCGTCTAGTGTGTTGAAACTGATGCCGAGCAGAATAGCTCCGGGCGACAGAGCTGCAATCTTCTTACGGCAGGTCTGAGCCTTTGCCCGCGCATATTCTTGCAAGACCAGCATCTTTGTCTCTGAGGCGGTTTGGGTTAAGGGTTTCGAGCAAGTGCTGGACTACAGGAACCGCAGCAGGTGAGTTCAGTTTATGTACATATTAAATGACACCAGGATCGGTGCTTCTGTTAGTAGAGGCTCGGCACTGCTATAGACCAGTGCCATGGCGGATGCCCCAAAGTGCATCGGCGCGATAGGTTATCGACAACGACGAGGTGAACTCCTGTGAGTTAGGGTTGAGTTAGCTTTGTCGCGGCTGAGAGCTTGGCAAGTGTAATTGAAAGCTCTGTGGGGCGCCATCAGACAGCAACTAGAATCAACGGACCTGGCGTTTCTTGCACCCGTAAAAACACAGCTAACCGACATCGAGTCGTTGACATTCAGCGTGTCACTGTAATTCCTGGCTGAGTGATTTAGTTCTTCTCTCTAAATCAGCCCAGCGAGGCGAGTCATTTACAGGAAATCAAAGCGGGCTACATGCACCGGTGTGATCGAAGCCTGCTACCAGCCTTTTTTTGACCTCGATCGGAACAGGGAACAGAATGGTGAAGAAGGCGACAGCAGATGGAGACGATCAGAAGCACAATCTGCGTTGGCATGCGAGTGACTTGGTTCGTTCTGATTTGCTTTCGCATGTCAGAAAAATGCACTCACTATGGACAAAAATACTTTGCGCGGCTCCAACAAACAGCAGTTCTAGCATGGACGTTGGATTGTTCCGCACCTACGCCTATACCACAGAAGCTTTCACGCTCGTGAATCTCTATCAGCTCGCCACGTCAGCTCGCAACGCTACAGATTCTGTTGGTATCGATGCCAGGAAAGAGATGGCGGACAGCTGTCTTCTCCAAACTTATGGTTGGAGCTGGAAGGAGCTGGATTCCAGGTCGCGAGACACGCTGCGCAAACAATTTCTAGGAAAGCTGAACCTTGGCATTGTGTTGGCAAAACTGGCCGCGACGTTTGGTGATGGGATTGTTCTCATGTGCGCGTCTCAGGCAATTTCAAAGTACCTGCTGAAGCCTGTAGAATTGTCCAGAAAGCTAACAGAATTACAAGGATGAGCCGTCTCTCCACGCATAGCCTGGACATCGTATGCAAAACATTGCACAGTCAGGACGATCATATCTCAGAAATCAGCACCTTGCTTACTCCTCTGGCCAAGTCGATCATGGCGATGAGCAATATAGCAGCATTGCCAACTGTGGACCACATCTGTGCTGGGATCCAGACAGTGATCGACAGGAGACGACACGCTGAATGGGAAATCAATCTTGAAGTCTTCTCCCATGCCGAAAATGTCTATAACAGCATTAGAAACCCGCTTGTTAGCCTTGTGGGCATGAATCGTGTGCTGATCTCCGCAGCATCCAGCATCATAGGATGCAGTTCTTTACTTTGCATCTGGCCCGCTGTACTGAGAGACGATCTATCGGACGCTTCTTCGTCAGCGGTCAACCCTCTGATTACTACGCACCCGCAGTATTCAGTCCACCTTGTGCCCGTGTTGCTGGAGGGCAGATGGACGTTGTTCCGCGTCGACGAAGGTGCAGCAATCATTGAGTACTTCGACTTTCTATCTTCCACTGGCGGCTGTGAGATGTCAGTGTTCTTGGTTTGTTTGAGTCGAAAACCTTCCCTGTGGACAGACTGACGTTAGCAGGATATTGACCAGTGGATCAACTCGCGCAGAATGGGCCAATGTCGGGCACCCTTTGCTTTTCGGAGAAACTATGTGAGTGACGACCCTATGCTTCGAACCACAGTCTAACACGTCTGAGAATGTGCCCGATGCATCCAGCCGCATTGATCCGAGTACTCTTTGCGCGTGGATCGTTCGCCGCATATGTATCGGAGATCTACCGATTACAGAGCAGTCGATGTCATGGAATTAATAGATGATCAGGAAGGCGGCGAGATTGTTCGTATCGGAGAATTTGTTTTCATCCAGAGTAGACACGAGTTAGGTTGGACAGTGTCTGAAATGGCCGGGTGAAGTCCCGGACCCATCTATATTAAACTCTACTGTGCTACAGCTGTAAGAGCATCGCCTAGTCTAGCATATGAATTGGTACATCGGTGGGACGATTATTTAGTAGGCTTAGAGTTGACTGCAAGCGAGTCTGTTCGCTACACCTCAAACCTCAAAGTTGTTGAAAGTGAGTTACGATACGCTCCATTTATGCTGTCGCAGGCCGCGACCTGCCATTGAGCTCGTACGCTTCGCTGCAGCAATGAGCTACTAGCAATGTAGATGCACTAGATTGAGTCACTGTTTAAAATTATGCGTATCGTCATTTGAAAACGTGAAGCAAATTACACCACCAGTCCTGCAGTCAGCAAAAAGCACGCCTAGAGAATTATCTAGGACAAAGTTCCACAGCTCAAAGTCACGACGTAGCTCTTTCGGCCGCCAGCGCCCTATCCTCTGCATCCCTAGCGCTGCGGTCGTGTCCTTCTGCCATGCTCGTACGCTTGATGGCGAGACTTGCACCCAATGCGCTCGCAGAGACCGCTGTCATCATCACGAAGACCATTCGTAGTGCGCTCACCCGCGCCGCCGAGTCAGCACTGCTAGGCAGCCCCGTTGTAGTCACGCCCTGAACGGCTGAATCTGCACCAACCTTTTGAAGTAGAGTGTTCTGGTAGATGGTCGCGGATAACTTCACAAACGTCAGTTCGGTATCTAGAAGAATGAATGGCAGCATTCCTTACCGCGACGCCGAGAGGCATGCCCAGGCTCCGCATAGATCCATACATGCTGGCTGCCATTGCTGGATCGTCGTTCACAGACATGGCTTGTATCCCAATGTTGACGCTCGTCAAGACCATACCATTCCCAATGCCAAATAAAGCCAAGATGCAGGCAAAAGGCACAGTACCAGTCTCGGCATCGAATATCACGAATAGGCCACAGGCGCAAGTCGTGATACTCCATCCCAACCAGATCGCCCATCGGAACCGCCCGCATCTCGTCATCGCAAAGGCAACGGCAGCTGCAGTAGGTACCAATACACAGACAGCAGGGAGAAGACCGATGCCTGCTTGCACAGATGTAAAAGCGTGGACGGCCATCCGATACAAGGGTAGATAATAGAGAGCAGTAAACAACTGCTCCAAGTCAATAATCGCCCACGCTGTGTAAACAATCACTCACAATAAGGCCATTTGCCAGAGCGCAGTAGAACGCTGCTGCTATGCTCCAGCCTCCTTTGATAGTTGACAAGAACCGCGCTGGTCGCTGGGAGCTGTGTCTGCGCGTACAGAGCATCCTGGTCGATTGCATCGTAACCGAAAAGATGCTGCGCAGAATGAAAACAGCCATACATGATAGCCCCACTGCGATCGGCACCAGAGTGGATGCTGATGTCCATGGAAACAAAATACCGCCCCAAGAGACACCTATGAGACTGGAGGTCAGGCTGCCCACAAACATGAGAGCCCCGAGCCAATCGACCTCGTTCAATCTTTGCACCATCGTGAGGCAACGCGCTGGCTTGACGCGAACTAGCAAAAGCGCAGCGAGAAGCCCAAGGCCGCAAAACGGAAAGTTGATGTAGAAACACCATCGCCAAGACAGATGTTCAATGAGTAACCCGCCGGTCACAGGACCCAGTATGCTACCAACAGACCATGCGCCCAGCACCATGGAGAAATACGAAGGCCGCTGCCTCAATGGGACGATGTCGCAAAAGATCACTTGGGCCATCGTGGTGACGCCGCCGCCTCCTGCACCCTGTACTGCCCTTCCTGCAAGGAGAAGCGGGAAGCCGTGTGCAAGCGCGCACATCAGATTGCCGAGTGTGAATAAAATGAGAGAAACAACAAGGAGCTGTTGGCGACCGAACGAGTTGGACATCGTTGCGATCAACGGTTGCAGCACTGCTGAAGTAAGCAAGTACGAAGTACCCGCCCAAGAAGCTTCGATCGAAGAACCGTGAAGGAAAGAAGCCATCTTCTGCAACAAAGCGGTCAGTTGAGAGTCGGCTATGGTTTGAAGAGTACCGACCGGCAGAACGGTGACCAGGATTGTAGCGTCTAGTGAAATGGCGAATGAGATGAAGCTGAGGCTGCCCATGAGCAGCCATTGTGTCGTACTGGGCCTCCCTTTGTGACACGGTCAGAAAGTTGGATTCTAATCAAAAGCATGGCGAAGCGTACAGGTAGGCTGCTCGAGCGCACTCTCTTCATAGCCAGAAGACTCAGACCCTATCGGCGATGAACAGATGTTGATGTCGGTGGCTCTGCGCGGCGCGGCGTTAGTCAATCGCACTCGTACCACATGGACCAATCGCAATCAGCAGTGTGTTAATCCTCGTAGAACTTACTTGGACTTTTCAAGGAAAGACATGCTTGTGTAGGCTCTTTGCAATGAAGATGCGAATCTTTCCCTTATTATCAGACTTTCTTCCTACCTCAGCACGTTCTTTAGCATCAACGTGGCCTAGGCTCCGCGACTGAATAACATGTGAACGCTACTAACATATTACCTTCCCGAACCTTTGGTTTCTTAGTGAAGATGGTGTATCCCCTCCGCGTGAAACTATTACATCGTGTCGTAGAATCATCCTTGTATAACACTTCGCTTGATGGCAAGCACATCACTAATTACAGTAATGAGAAATTCCGTTCCACCGTAATTTGCCGTGAGCTACAAGGAACGTACTTGGGCGCGAGTGTGTTGAATGGCAGGCATTTACATTTCATACAAAAGGGGCATGGAGAGGTCAGCTGCGTCTGCACATCCCCCAAATCCAGGACTGAGTCTGGCGCACCTCAAGATGAACTATTTGATTGGCTTCACTCGCATCGGATCGCCTGAGTGCTGCGCATGGGAGTTTGTCCCGGTCGTTTCCGTCGCAGCGTCGCAACCACCGTCTGAAACAGAGCCATCACACATCCTCCTCATGGCTTGGACTGGAGCTCAGAGCCGCTACTTGGCAAGCTATAAGACGAGATACACTGAGCTGTTTCCGCACAGCCGCATTATCGTGGTGTTCACCTCACCGTGGGACTTTTGCTTTCGGTCTTCGAAGCGGAAACGGAACCTCTTGGCCCCGTTGGTGGAGCACCTGCGCTACTATGAGCAGAATGCAAAGCTACGACTGCTGCTGCATGCCTTCTCCGAAGGAGGCAGTAACAAAGCGACGTTGCTTGCTGAAGCGTACCACAAATACTCTGGCTGTCGCCTGCCCGTTGATGCGCTGTGTCTCGACAGTACGCCAGGGCATCCAAGCTTCAAACGGCTCCGCGATGCATTGAGCAGCTCTTTGCCCCCACAGCCTCTGTTGAAGCATGCAGGCTTTGCCGTTGGTTCCGTTGTTGTTGCCGGCAAGTTCGCCTACTACATGGTCTTCAGTAACTTCAACGACAACCCCATCTCCAAGACAAGGCGCCAGCTCCTAAACCCACATTACTTTGACCCAAAGGCGCCCAGGTGCTATCTTTACTCCATTTCGGATCGTATTGTGGCATGGGAGGATATTGAGCAGCATTTGTATGACTCAATAGACAGGGAGACCCCGGTTACTGAGGTTGTGTTTGATGGAACAGATCACTGCAAGCATGCTCGACAGGAACCTGAACGGTATTGGGAGAGTGTGATGCAGGTATGGAAGAAGGCGATACTTGTTCGAGCAGCAGATTCTGATAGCGTCACATACGGGGAGGAAAAGGCCGGTGTCGTTGAAAGCATCGCTGTTCTGCGAAAAGAGGGCCTTTGAGTTTCGTCTGGATCCATGTGCAAGTCAGAAGTGCCGCGTGGGTGAGATATTGCGCGGTCTCCTTTCTTCGCCGTCAAGTCTCCATGAGCTTCACGTCGCGCCTGAATATCAGTTTTTGCATCATGTGCAGCTACACGTCGATTTCTGCAGAAAATGTCAAATTATGCATAGAATGCTACTTTCTTCGTTGCTCTCAGCAAAACCTTGATCCTCAAAGACGTATCATGAAATCCTCGAAGGCTGACACGACATGACTGCTGCAATAGAGCCGACATCAGTGAGCTCCGCACGAGCAGTGTTGCAAGTGACAAGCGCCTTTGAGCCAAGTCGCGCCAGCTCCTCTAATAAGTGTTTCCAAAAATGCCTTACTGGCAGAAGGGTCGAGGTTCATCCGTGCATCGATTCCTGTGTAGTGTTCTCTACAGTGAGTTGATGGCGGCTGCCATAGGGCGACTACTGGAGCCTGATTCCCAGGAACAGAGAATGTGTTCACAGGAAATCGGACAGCACTGGACGTAAGATTAGCGTGTCCTGATTCCGACGAGGTAACTCTTGCCTGTCCGAAGGAAAGTCGAACGTGACAGTCTGCTTGTCTGGACAGACCCCTAGTGACTCGGTCCGACTGTTGTCAGCAGAATAAGAGTTCATGTTGCTCTATTATCACTATGTGATGTATTGCACTGCGGCAGCAAGGACAGGCACTTCCTATGAAGCTTTTTATAAAAACTTCCGGGTCTATTCTTAGCAGATGCCGTTACACATCGTCAGCAAACCCTCTTGAGTCAATAGAACCGTGCTCGTATCGGTGACACTCTCAAGCTACGCTATCCTATGGACATGCACGACAGCGGCTTATGTGAGGCGAGGAACAATTCTACGCTGGCAATGATTACCATGAGCTCTCGTCTTCACGACTGAATTGTCAATCTGTGGATTTAATTTCACACGAGGCGGCACCTGGATTTGTCCTCACACAATCCACTCTTCTCTCTTCGAAGTGTTAGGTTTGTTCAGGCGGCGCGGCCGAGCAAGATGGTACAGTCACTGCAGGAAGCGAACACTTGCAAGCCACACCAAAGTGCATAGACACAAACGTGTCTAGTAACGTGATTACAGGCACAACTGTTAGAGGTGGGGATTTGCGACAAGGGCGAAGACCAAGATTACAACACTTATCGCTCGCAGCACGCACCAAGAAGCGCACGCTGACTGCTCTTCACTCTTGTCTAGAATCAAGCTTCTCAAATTACCATACCGCTGCGAGGCCACCAGATACACCAACGAAAATCTTGCACCTACTAATGATTATTGTGGCCGATGCAGTCGGAGCTGTGGGCGCCGATGTAGCAACTGCGTCTTTGCTACAGTGGAGCCTTTAGAAGACGCTCCGTAGTATGCGGTGCTGTAATTGTAATTACAGTGTCCGTGCACGCCGTGCGCACCTTCGGGCCGTGCACACCAAAACGACCTTGTGCAACAACCAAAGATAAGGCAATAGAGCCACACACAAAAGCTATTATCTTGAGAAATACGTTGAAGTGTCCCAACATAGACCCGCCCACCCTTCTCGCTCCCGGTACACTGTCATCAGCTTCGCTGTCTCTCATTTTGAAATCATCCGCACCATCTGTTCATTCGTTATGGCGTACTTCATTGATGGCAAAGATTGTATGGTATGCGTACACTTGCTCATGTGCGCTCAAAGTTGCTGCAGACCAGCTGAAATCTTGACAGATCGCGGAGTGGTTCCTCCTGGCCATAGCCTACACGTTCGTTGCCCTGCGCATATATACGCAGTTAACCTACCTCCGCAAGAAGCTGCAGTGGTCGGAGATTCTTTTGATCGCCTCCGCATTTGACGCTCTAGGCTTGATTATCTGCGACACGCTCACGTTCCAGATAGGTGTGATGGATGAATACAAGCCCTCTGAGAAGCTTTCAAAGGTACTTGCGTTCCCCCCAGTCCTCCGAGACTCTCCTTGGATGTAGTCACACACGTGAATACTATTATTCATTGCAACTTAGCCGCTAATCACCACAATTTGCAGGTGTCGTTCGCGTCAAACTACTTCTATGACTTCGGCCTGGGCCTACCCAAGCTTAGTCTACTCGCATTCTATCTGGGCTCACCCGATATCTCCAGTCATAAAAGACATCGCCAAATGCTGTGGGCTGCGATCGCTTTCGTCCTGGCCTGCTATCTCACGATTCTCTTTGACGACACATTCTTCTGCGGAAGCAATGTCTCCGTGCAGTGGTCCTTAGAAGACGGTGCTTGTTCA
>JAFISE010000274.1:8487-31311 GCA_022560025.1 Stagonosporopsis chrysanthemi
TGCCGAATACAGAATGGGTCAGCGCAGTGGTGTTCTCGCCAGACGGACAGCTGCTCGCCTCAGCATCCAACGACAGGACAGTGCGAGTGTGGGAGACGGCGACGGGCGCGTGTCGCAGCGTGCTGGAGGGCCATACAGAATGGGTCAGCGCAGTGGTGTTCTCGCCAGACGGACAGCTGCTCGCCTCAGCATCCAACGACAGGACAGTGCGAGTGTGGGAGACGGCGACGGGCACGTGTTGCAACGTGCTAGAAAGCTATTCCCCGTACATCTACCGTCTCACGTTTTCACTAGATAGACGTGTTCTGCTCACCGACAACGGAGACATTCCCCTACCTCCAGATCTCCGTCTTACGCTACCTCTCCAGCAGGAAAAGCAACCGTCGCAGCTTGTTGTAGAAGGTCAGTGGATATCACGCAGTACCCAGCGATTACTATGGCTACCGTTTGAGTATCGGGCAGACGTCACAGCAGTGTACGAAGACACTTTCTGTGTTGGGTGTCCATCAGGACGCGTGGCTCTGCTACAGCTGTGCTAGAGGCGTGCGCAGAAGCAATACAAGTAAACAGAGTGCGCATAGGTCACAACAAAGCATGCATAAACTCCATGTATAGCTATTGTAGTAGACAGTTGCGCGTGGTATCATGTTACTAAACTTGATTAGCTATCTAGCACTGCAAGCATTTTGTGTAGCGTGCAAGGCTGTTATGCGTTGGCAAGCTGATTGTATTATTGTGAGGATCCATCCTATCCGCACGTCACTCACCTTGTGTTCTCTGTGTAGCTCTGCTGATTTAATGTCGTTTACAGCTTTCGTGATCAGACACAAACCATCTGTCTGTACCAGCGACGACGACCAGTGGCGCTTTGATCGCCTCGAGTCCAGCGCTACATTGCGGACGGTAATTCGTGTGCTTGCTTCCTTGGCGGATTCCTTTGTAAATTTCCAAGTCCAGCAAGATTGAGAATGGTGACCACACTGGCTATTCTAGCGAAGGAATCGTGTTCTTGCGGCAGCTCTGCTCTTGTCTTCAGTTCATTTGGCGACTGCTATACATCATTTCTTCTACGTTTCTGTTGCTTGCCTAAGTTCTTTTTGCTCTGGCCGAGCTGATATAGGGCAGGAGCTTAGTGAAGATCTGGATCGTGCATGAAGTCTCACTAAAGACTTGATCAAACGAGCGCTTGACAGCCAACCTGCAAGGTGCGGTCGACCGTGTAGTACTAATGGAAAAAGTTCTCGGTAGATAGCGTGAGGCGTATTCGGACTTGAAGTGGCGCGATCTGTAGCTTGAATTTCATGGAATCTGACTCGATATCCTCTACATGCTAATTTTGATTCTGCATCTCTTCCTAAAGAGCCAGGTCACTTAGCCTCTACGCCGCACTATGAGCAGTACGTGCGCTGTAGATCTGCACTTCCAGTGCACTGATCTGATTGTGAGACGTGTGGTTTTGGACTTTGAACCTCCGCTCATCATCCGGAACTCCTCAAGAACTCACTGCGGCGCTGAAAGAAATACGGCTACTGATCGGTACCTGACGTCAAATGGTAGACTACAAACGGGAAAGTGCATGAAATCGGGCCGCCACTGGAGGCTGCGCACCCTTCCTCGTAGGACAGCAACATCTTGTCCCAACACATCAGCCAGAGGGCGATACTTAAGCTTGCAGCAGCCATCAGTTCCAACAATCGCAGATGTTAACGGGTACCTCCGCCAGCAAGAGACGACCGGTACCGTCAAGGTCCATGCAAAACGCATCTCAGTGAAGCGTCCAAAAGTGGCGATTAGCAAATGCTGCATCTCAGATGTATTGCTTGTTCTACGGACGCTGTGGAAGCGCTGAATCACCCACTAACAGTACCTGTGGCATTCCTTTGTCCGTACTCTTGGTCGCTGCCGGCCAGTGCCCTCTTGCCTGGCTCTAGGAGCGGCGCGCTTGATTGAAATAAACAGTTGCAGGTTAATAGCGGCGGGAGTGCCCGTCAGAAGCGGCGGTAGGTGCGGGTGGAAGCGGCGGTAGCGACGGGCCTCGTTGAGGTGCACTTCAGTAGGCACGTCGTGCCTGTCTGCCGCAATCTGCAGCCTTCCACACATCTTTAGCATTCAAACTGTCCCGCAGCTCTAGATCCGAGGTGTTGAAGAGGCCTACCTCAATTCTGCCCCGCACCTGCGCAGAAGTAGTTCGCGGTTGGGGTTCGTTTGTACTCTTCTGAGCGTTACCTAGCGGCGCTTGATGGCAGAGCGTACATTCTCCGACTCGACGCATTATTGAACGCGATGATAGTGCCTCACAAATACCTCCGTCATGGGGTGGTCATGTCCGGTCCACTAGGGTTGCGCCGCGTCGGGAAGGAGGTGCGCAATCAAGTTGTGCAAGAATTCTGTGAGTATAATCGCGTGACTATCTTGTTGCGATCGTAGCAAAGTTCCTCGCAGCGCCAAGTTTTCCGCGTCCAATCCTACAAGATGGACACCATGGCTACGGTACATGACGCCGTCATTATCGCCATCGATTGTCGCTTCACAAAGGTCCTGAGTGAGTGCTGACGTGGGTAGAGGAGCTCCATGATGACACGACCTTGCTCAGGACGAACGCCCTGTCACCGCCATTGACGGTACGCGATGCGCCGCTGAAGCGGAAGCGTGCGCCTTTGTCGACGCTCTGTGCCTGCACCTTGCCAGCGCGCATAGCCAGTCGCAAGAAGGCCAGCGTCGACGACATGCCGCTCTGCGTCTAAGTCATATCTCTCCGACGGCAGCATCTCGACCCAACAACGTCGCCGAACACAGCGTGCATCCTCACCACTGCCGTCGAACCCGCCGTCGAACCCGCCGTCGAACCCGCCGTCGAGCCCGTCGTTGCAGACCTTTGCACCAGACGAAGCGCGATCCTCAACGTCGGTATGGCGCTGGTCGGACAAGAGCGCAAGCGCAACGACGCCTCCGCCAGACACCTGCAGGGCGGCGCACCTCGCACACCCCGGGGTAGCAAGCCGCAGACGCATTGCACGCGTGACATGCACCAGGTCGGCCTGCTAGTTGACCACCTCGCATTGACGAGGCCGTGCAACAGATACCCGGGCTGACGTCGTGGGACGCACCCGTACCGCCCGCCCGACAGCTCGCCAGGCTGGCGTCGACGTTTCAGGCCCGGTCGCGGACTGCTTGAGGGCGACTGGCCACCTGCGGAAACACATGTCGGACAAAAGGTGAGTCTGTCCGCGCGGGCTGTGTTGTGCAGTAAGTAGCTTACTCCATCCCAGTCTGAATCTCGAGTCTCCAGTCACCATCAGCAAGTCTGGCGCCCGACGAGCTGCACAACGACGAGTCCAGCGGCGCCCGCATTTCCTCGGCCCCTGTCCACGCGCTCCAGCCTTGTCGGCCTCGACCCCACCTTCAACGCTTCCATACCCTCCCTGCCGCCCTCGACGCGATTGGTAGCTTCGGCCACCACCTTCGACGCCGCAAATGCACATAACCAGGCATAACCATTAGACTTGCACACACTGCATTCACCCTGCGGCATCAGCGCCAGCCCGTGGACCACCAGGCGTCCGAGTCCATATTGAGCGACTCCCCTGCAGCAGATGGGCGTAGTCGAACTGTGGATGCCATGTCGGTTCACCTACTGTTTGCTATCAGCGGACTATTGCACATTATTGTCATTAATTGCGCGCATTGAGTGTAGCATCGTGCAACACGGACAAGGTTATCCTGGCAAGGGAGAGAGGCTGGGCAGCAGACTACTCAAGAATTTCCCATTGCACATTCAGACTCTTCCATTATTGCTCCGCTCAATGACCATACTGTTTATCAGACTCTGATCCGGCGTTCCCCTCTTCTTCTGGCAACACCAAACCGCAAGTACTCTTTGTCTAGTGAAATCAGCTGGATTGACAGGAAATCGCAAAACTTCGTTCGCATGGCTGCCTCCATCCCCATATACGCCCCCATCCTCGTCCATTTTAATCAGATTAATGCAAAGTACCTCAGGATTCGGCTCGTCGTGTGGGACCAGATGGTCGAATGTGACGCCGTAGTAGTCGATCTCGCTAGGTACTAACCATCAGTTGCTGACCTCACTCTACATCTGGCAGGTCGCGTCATACTCTGTTGGTATCCTCCCTTCTATGCACCATGCCGAATACTCGTCCCGCACGTTCAGTGCGCTATCAGTCAGGGCGCACCCATCTAGTGCTAGATAAGTAATCTGTGCAAGGCCCAAGCCCTTAGGCTGTGGAAGGGACGTAATGGGATGCTACACTCTGTTGGGAAGACAGGTCTGTCTGATTTGTAGTCGTCCTTGTATCCGGATTCTCAGTGCTTTTTCAGGTGCTGTGCAAATAGTGTGGCGGGTTGTAGATGCAAGAAGGGATATAGGGCCTGAAGGGCATTGCGGCGTGCAGTGCTGGTCGTTGCAAATGCACAGCTGTAGCGGTCAGCGATGGCTTTGTACGCTGACGAAAGCTATGTAGGCGTGATGCTAAGGTTTTTAGACTGTGCATCATTCCGCATCTTGATTTGTCTTGTACCGCGCAGTACAACCTCTTGTGCAGACAGCTAAGAAATCAAGCACGTTGCAACAGGATCATGGCGAGTGTGACTGCTAAGATTCGCGCTCTCTACGACGTTCTTCTTACTGTCCTAGCTCCGAGATTGAATACCTCCCACTCACTCCCTTAATTATCTTTCTGCCTCAGCGTGCTAAGTAGAGGACGATAGTATATTGCATTTAAAATCACTACAGCCCTAAACAGTTTGCCCTCTGTGGTCCTTTACACAAGTGTCTTAAGTACTACAAGGACTTTGATTGCGGGTTTTAACGTGAATATAATCCTAGAACGTCGTTACAATGATACACATTGTCTTTGAGTGTTAGAATAGCTATTTCCTCCCTTGCGACTCGGGCTGCTAGGGCTTACCTTAAGTAATGGTTGTGAGCGCGATAAAGGTAGAAAGTGCAAAGTTGAGGAGCAGGAATCTGTATTGACGCAGGCTGATGATTAAAAAAGATGCGAGCTTAGACACGCATAAAGGCTTCTTATAGAGACTACAATGCTGCTCTAGGGCTTCTGCTGCAGTCTTAGCATGTCATATCTATAAGGCCTATTATTAGCAGCACTAAAGTGCGTCCCTACGTGCTGAGACGCACAGTGTAAGGAGACAGGTTCACCTTCCAGACTGTTGGAGCTTCTTGTTCGCTCATCTGACTGACCTTGGCTTGATATGCAGCATTCTTTAGTCGATTCTTCGCCAGTCCCTTTGCCTCCGAGAACAAGTGCTGCTGTGCTGACCCTGCTGTCGATAGCTTCGTCAACGCCGTCAATTGGCCTTTCGCCAATAACCCCCCTGTCTACTCACAACCTGAAGCATCCCTTTAGGAATTGGGGGGTCTGCCAGAAAGCGAAGTTGAGGAACATTGCATCTCTAGGCCCCAGAAGCTCTTTTAAGTTTTGCCGGTCTGGAGCGAAGAGTGCAGATCGCAACCCAGCAGCTTGGAAGGCGCTAGGCTTGCTTGCCTTGCAAGAGGCTGCATTAGCGTGCAGAGCGACTGCTGTAAGATATCGTACTGAAAAAGACGCTATACCCACTACGGGTCGGCCGCTGCTTTCTGTCCGCGCTAGCAGCTGATTAATCAGTCTTGTTGCTGCATCGTGGCCTCAATTTCAGCGCTGAGCCGCGCTACCTACAAAAGTCTCAACGCGCTCACCGCCGTCTATGGCTGGCCACCTCGCGACTGTAACAAACAAGATGAGTTCTGCCAGTAGATGCTCAATGATGAGAAGTGCATTGCAATGGGGGCTGGTTATTGCAAAGATGTGACTTGTTAGGGCTGTGCTGGGCTTGCATGAGCGCATTCAGCCGCGTCTGCCCCCGCCTCTAGATTGTTTGAGCAGCCTTACAGAACACAGAACATGGTGCAAAACACCAGCTTCAGCCTGCAACACTAAGATCGCAGTCTTAACTGTGTAGCTGCCCAGGGCTCTATAGCCATTCGCACACTTCCCTATAAGCTCGTCTAAGGGAGCCAGCTGCCGCACTCTCGTCCTAACAGACTGCCGCCTTGAGCCTCTCGCGTCCCCTTCTCACCGTACACGCCTGCGACACATCCACTCGAACTAATGCGCCTCTTGCGCTACGACGAACAAGACAAGCTCAGGATTGTCAGCTTCGACGATGGCGCAACTCCGCCTTACGCAATACTGTCACACACATGGGGAGCGGATGCAGAGGAAGTGACTTTCGCAGACCTCGCGACAGGCGGTGGCAAGGCTAAGCGTGGCCACGAGAAGATCCTCTTCTGTGGAAAACAGGCACAGCGCGACGATCTTCAGTACTTCTGGGTCGACACGTGCTGCATCGACAAGGCAAACAAGGCTGAGCTCGCCTTGTCCATCAGGTCGATGTTTCGCTGGTACCGCAATGCAGCTCGGTGTTATGTGTATCTGTCCGATGTCTCTAGTCAGCCTCTACTAGTTACGCCAGGCCGCCACGATTCACGATGGTTCCTTTGGATCTGGACGCTCCCTATTCTCTGTACACTGTCAAGATGGTACATCAGTACAATACAGCGCTACTTCTACTCCAGCCATGTTCCATCCACTTCGGTTAGTAGCAACCTTGTGCGCAGTGAGCGGCCACCTGAGTTCACGTTCAAAGAAAGCAGATGGTTCACCCGTGGATGGACCCTGCAGGAGCTTCTCGCCCCGTCCACGGTAGAGTTCTTTTCCAAGGAAGGTGCCAAACTTGGCGACAAGTTTTCGCTGGCAAAAGAAGTGCATGAAGTCACAGACATCCCTTGTTCAGCGTTGTATGGCGAACCGCTGTCTGACTTTGGTGTTCAGGAGCGCATCAAGTGGATTGAACCCCGCACTACAAAGATCCCAGCAGATCGCGCGTATTCCTTGATGGGTATTCTCGGCGTCAGCTTGTCACCAATCGAGGACGAGAGCCTAGCTGAAGCAATGAAACGAGTTGAAGATGAGGTCGAGAAGCAGAACAAGTGCTTCCGAGATTTGTGTCCTAGTAACCCGCGCCATGACAAGAAGCGGGTCGAAGAGACCAAAGGCGGGCTGCTGGCGGGCGCTTACCGCTGGGTTCTTGACAACAACACCTTCCAGCAGTGGCAGCAAGAGCCGGAGAGCCGACTATTGTGGGTGAAAGGTGATCCTGGCAAAGGCAAGACGATGCTGCTGTGCGGCATTATCGACGAACTGCCAAACTTGACACCGAAACCTACCCTTTTTTCATACTTTTTCTGCCAGGCAACCGACTCGCGCATTAACAGTGCTACATCTGTATTGCGGGGCTTGCTTTACATGCTTGTGGACCAGCAACCGTCGCTTGCAGTTCACGTTCGCAAGAAGCACGATCGCGAAGGCGGAAGCTTGTTCAATGACGCTAATGCATGGGTCGCCTTAACAGAGATCTTTGCCGCCGTGCTGCGAGACACAGGCTTAAGCACGACGTACCTAATCATTGATGCGCTCGATGAATGCAAAATCAATCGGCCAGAGCTACTCCGATTTATCACAGAGCAGTCGTCTGCATCCTCTCGCGTTAAATGGATCGTGTCTAGTCGTAACTGGCTAGCCATCGAGGACCAACTGAAGCGTGCAGAGAACAAAACGCCGCTGAGCCTTGAGTTGAACGCAGAGTCGGTCGCTGCGGCAGTTGACTTCTTTATCCAGCAAAAGGTTGATCATTTGGCGCGGAAGAAGCAGTACAAAGAGGAACTCCAACACGTCGTGCTCCAGCATTTAAAGTCAAACGCGAACGACACCTTCCTCTGGGTAGCGTTGGTGTGCCAAAAGCTCGAGAAGACAGACACGTGGAACGTGCTTGAAAGGCTGACCCAATTTCCCCCTGGGCTCGACTCTCTGTACGAGCGGATGCTGCAGCAGATAACTGAGTCTGATAGCGCAAATATGTGTCTGCGTGCGCTCGCAGTGACTGCTGTCCTGTATCGGCCTGTCACAGTCGCCGAGTTAGTGGTGCTTACTAAGCAGCTTGCAGGACTTGTTGATGACCTCGAATCTGTGCGGAAAATCATCGGTCTTTGCGGATCGTTTCTCACGTTGCGAGAAGATACGGTTTACTTTGTGCACCAGTCTGCAAAAGACTACCTTTCTGCAGATGCATTCAACAAGGTCTTTCCACAGGGCGCTGAGGCCACCCATCACATGATCTTCTTGAGGTCGCTCGCGATCCTGTCTCAGACATTGCACAGGGATATGTACAGCCTGGAAGCGCTAGGGACTGCTATCAAAGATGTTCAACCGCCAGAGCCAGACCCGCTTGCCGCCTCACGCTACTCGTGCGTCTACTGGATCGACCATCTGTACGACTCGAAGCCCAGGTCTTGGGCAGCAGGTGTTGATGAGCTGAAAGTCGGAGGCGCCATTAATGAGTTTATAAATAAGAAGTACCTCTACTGGCTAGAAGGGCTCAGTCTGTGCAGAAGCATAGGAAAAGGGGTGATCTCGATGGCAAAGCTATGCTCTCTTGCTCAGGTACGGCAAACGAAGATGATGCAATCCTACAATCCTCTCGTTACACATACTGACTCTTCTAGGAGATGCAAGATGCAACTGAGCTTACTAAGCTCGCGCAAGACGCCAGCCGATTCGTCATGTACCACAAGGGGGTAATGGAGAGCTACCCACTACAAACATATGCATCTGCTCTGCTGTTCAGTCCGACAGGAAGCGTAACTAGAAGGTTGTTCCAACACGAAGAGCCAAAAGGAATCACTGTTCAGCCTGCGATGAGCGCCGGCTGGAGTGCTTGTCTGCAGACGCTCGAGGGCCATAGCGGCATGGTCAGCTCTGTAGCCTTCTCGCACGACTCGAGCAAGCTGGCGTCGGCGTCATACGACGACACGGTCAAGGTGTGGGATGCGAGCAGCGGGGCGTGTCTGCAGACGCTCGAGGGCCATAGCAGCGCTGTCTGGTCTGTAGCCTTCTCGCACGACTCGAGCAAGCTGGCGTCGGCGTCATACGACAACACGGTCAAGGTGTGGGATGCGAGCAGCGGGGCGTGTCTGCAGACGCTCGAGGGCCATAGCAGCTGGGTCAAGTCTGTAGCCTTCTCGCACGACTCGAGCAAGCTGGCGTCGGCGTCAGACGACACGACCGTCAAGGTGTGGGATGCGAGCAGCGGGGCGTGTCTGCAGACGCTCGAGGGCCATAGCAGCGCTGTCAGCTCTGTAGCCTTCTCGCACGACTCGAGCAAGCTGGCGTCAGCGTCATACAACAACACGGTCAAGGTGTGGGATGCGAGCAGCGGGGCCTGTCTGCAGACGCTCAACATTGGCGTGACTCTTCACAGTCTATCCTTCGATCCCACCAGCTCCTTTCTGCGTACCAATATAGGCCTTGTCGCTATACACAACCCGGCAGTTCGTAGCGAGTTAGATGCTATAGAACCTGCGCGCCCTCAGTATCTAGGCCTAAGCCTCAGCTCTGACAACGTATGGATCACGTACGACGGCAGGAACGTGTTGTGGATACCGTCAGAGTATCGACTGTCATGCTCTGCGGTGTGCGGGAACAGAGTCGGTATGGGTGTTGCGACTGGCAGGGTGTGGACCTGCAGTGTTGACCCAGATAAAGTAAAGACATAAAGCAGTTGCTTTTTGCTTAAGACTAAGCGTCTGAAATCTGCTCTTAAGTGGCTTTAAGGACGTACAGAGCACAGAAGTTGCATAGCAAAGTATAATCTGCGCTTACAAGTGAACTTTGCGCTCTATCTCCTTGCTGTCTGGCCTCTAGGAGATGTAGGGAAGCGCACTTGGTTGCGCGCGTAAGATACTATAAATCAGGCACATGCTTTAGGAAAGCCGCTAGCACGCGCCACAGCTCATCTCAGCGGCCAGTCTGCGGTAGGTATAGCGTGTTATTCAGTACTGTAGCTTACAGCAGCCATTACACGCGCTAATGCAGCCCCCTGCGCTGTAAGCGAAGCTAGCGCGTTCCAGGCTGCCAGGTTGCAATCTGCAATCCTGTCTCCTGATCGGCGAAACTGCTGGACTGCACAATTTTTCAGTTAAAAGAGCTTCTAATGCCTAGGGATACAATCTTCCTTAACATTGCTTTCTTCTAACCTGTCTGATCCTTATCGATCTCCCCTCAGCCATAAATAGACAGGGGGGCACTGACAAAGGGTCAATTCACGGTGTTCACGAAGCCGTCAACAGCAGGGCAAGCACAGCAGCACGCGTTCTTAGAGACAAAGAGACTGGTGAAGAGATAATTGAACAATGCTGCATGTAAATGTAAGGTCTGTCAATGAGTGAACAAGAGGCTCCGAAGGCCCGGAGTGCGAACTTGTCTCGTTACACGGTGCGTCTCGGCACGTGGGGACGGACCTTACTTGTTAACTGCAGGGCGGTTAATCACGAACCTTAGTCGAACATGATTATACGCCTTCGAACCGACGCTCGTCCCATAGTATGAAGAGTGACTAACAGCTGCAGAGCCTCTCTATCCTCGTCCTCCTCACCAGGAGTCTGATCGCGGATTGCGGCGAGGTTAAACCGCAAATTCCGCCACTGACAATGTGCATGTTTTCCGAACCTACATCTTGGCTGATGACTGAACGCAGTCAGGTTGGTGAGCGTTTCAAGGGCGTGGAGAAGGATTTCGACTGTATCGTCGTCTGCCGCACCACAATCTCTTCTTCACCTGCCATTGCCGTCGTTGCGTCACCCCTGTTGTTCGTGAGGGAATAGAGCAGCCAGACGATGAGCAGGAAGCCGCCCACGCTACTCAGGACGATGCCGACCACCGTGCCTGGTGCGGGGCCGGAGAGGTTGTCGATACAACTAACCTCTTGCATAACCACCTCGAAACTTCCTTGTCTCCCAATAAGCTGTAGTCTTCTTCCCCCTCTTCTTCTACTGCAGTCAAAAGGTTTAGCGCGTATCTTGTGTCGCTGCACTGGAACAGACCGACAACGGTCTCATATGCCAGACGGCCGCACTGACACTGTATCAACGGTCGCAGCTGCCAGTGCCCGTCACTGGACTTGTTCCATGTGTCACAAAACTCTCGAGAAATGCCACATCTCCTGCAACCGCCCTGCGCTTCGATCCTCTTTCCGAAAATCGCTTCGCCTATTCGAGGGGATCGCTGCTTTGCTCCACCCCGGCTGCACTCGCCCAGGGTGTGATTGATCTTCGAACCACTAAGTCCGCGGAGACGTCTTTCCCCTATAAGTGCTGGTCCAAACTACACGCTGATGCCTGGCGAACAAGAAGACAGAGCAACCGGCACTTCAAAGGCTGCCATACTCTTGGTCCACTAGCGTGCGTACGGCGCGCGTCAGTAACAGCCGCAAAGTATCTCTGCCAACAGCTGGTTACAGTCTACTCTGCGGCTGGATAGGGACAGGGACGCGGAGTCTACCTACTAGAGCCTCTTGGAGGATGTAACAAGGCCAGGACTGGGACTTCTTTGCTACCTAGTTCACCTTAGGAAGAGGTACTCTGTCCTACTATGTAGTAGTTTATGAGTATCCTTAGCACTATCCCTAGCCTGTTATCTGCCGAAAGACGGCCCTTTCTTCTAGCACCACTAACTAATCCCATAGATCGAACAAGCACCCAGCATATCTTATTGCTCTGTAATCCCAACCTTGCTGTCTACCCTACTGCGAAGTCGAACCTAGACATAGACATACCTACTAGTATTAGAACTCTATAAAAACAAACCCTTGGACCTATTTTCGCCCTTTATATGTCTTCAATTTCTGTTACTTTACCTTTTAGCATATCTGCAGTCTAGTTCTTTAAGGAATATATGTATATGTTGTTACATTGTTAGTACACTATTCAACCTGTTCTAGCTCCTATACCTATATTTATAGACTATCTAACCTTGTTTCCTTCTTATATAACTTAAATCTCCTTTACAATCCTTCTGCAGCGTTCAATCCAAATGCTATCGTAGCTGCGGAACACTGATCCAACAAACCCTGCCGCGTCATTGCGTAGGCTCATCAGCTCTTGACGTCTACGCAAACGCTCTTCCCGGCTCTGTAGCTCCAGATCGCTGTTCCGCGGGCTGTCTCGATTGCCCTGTGCTACCTGAACCCAATGTAGCTCTCGAAGCAATCGGTTGCTTACTCCTTTGTGTTCTATCTCAGCGGGTACATTGTTGGTCGCTCTGCACTTCCAAAATCAAACGAAATAACATGTCTCTTCAGGAAGTTCTTACTAATCTTCTTCGTCATCTCAGACACCCAGAGCACTATACCACTGTCTGCATCCCACGGAAAATACAATACTAACGTAAGCATCACATTGCAGACTGGGTCGCCCAAGCATTCTGCAAGACACTGCCGCGCTGTCTGGTAGTGCTCTAGTATACCTTGGTTACCTGTCCTGAACATCTTCTCTTGTTGCCGGAACTCGTCCTCCACACGCTGCGGTATTGCTTTGAAAGGTATCGCGCAGTCAAAGTCAATCACGCTCTTACTCATCGATGGCCGCTTGGCTCGGTGTTCCGCCTCGATCGCTGCCCGCTTGAGGCTGCCAGGTCTCGCCGCCACCGCTATCACGGACAGAGCTGAGCCCACCAGCCGAATCACTCTGCGATAGCTGAGTCTGGCCAGCTCAGCACGCCTGTTCCGTTGTGCTGGTAGCTCATATTCTCCTGCATGACTGCGAGGAGATTGTCCATCAGAAACGCTGGTGGCTGATGCGGCGAAAAATTGCCATGTGCGGGATGAAAGGCAAATGGGTAGAAGGTGAAGTCTCGCAGTCCTTGGTACTCGCGCAGAACCATATTGCGGTCAGCGAGGAGGCAGCGAGCTGGCTGGTTATCTGTATCTGATAACTTTCCGTCGAGACAATTAATGTCTACTGCCAGAGCATAGGAGACTGTCTCGATGCTTCCAAGAAAGTACTTGTCTTCAAGCTCCGCTCGAAGCTGGCACAACCCACCTACAAATAAGTTTCGGTAGTCGTAGCTGTCTTGAGCGACTGCCCTAGCTCCGGATGTGCAGTCACGAGATCGCTCGTTGTACTCTGCGCTCCCTTCTCGTTCAACAGCCTCCGCCTCAGAGTCAGACTCTTCCTCAACGGGCCGAAGTTGGGGTTCCTTGGGTACAGCCCGCAGCTGGTCGGCAACGTCTATCTCAATGTTCGCGCTGTAATCGTACGCATGGAGCGCTGGGTGGTTCTCCGCCCAGAACGTATCCTTCGTGTTTTCTCTCACGTGCTTCCTCCACCCCAGCATGAATGCCCTCTGGGAAATCGTCCATCTGAGGAGAATGGTTTGTGACTTGGTTGTACTGAAATGGTAGCAGAAGCGCGCACGCTCCGAAAAGCCTAATAAGCGCGCCAGCCCCGCATTTGCTGCGCCCGTACGCCAGCGAGGCGAGTGCGAGGCAGCACGCCGTGATGTTCTTCGCCAGGACGCAGCGCGACGGTCTCGCGGCGGTCAACGTCCCCAGGTACCAGGCGTCCGCTGTGCTGCTTGCGTGGGGACAGCTCGAATCCCTGCTGGGCGGATCGGGCTTCGACGTCGAGGGCTTGGTGTCGAGCGACGGTCGCGCCACCCCGGCGGAGCAGTTGTGCCTGGAGCTCATCCTCAGATCTCTATCTGGACGGCGCAAAGGCACTTTCTGCCTCCGCGCGGTTGTGGACGCGTACGCGGACAACAACCACCAGCGGACGCAATGCGACGCCGCAGCAGGCGAGGAGCTCTGCAGCCTCTGCGATCCGGCGTACACCCTGGCATTACACCAGAGCCTCCGTCCGCTGCTTTGCGGGGACGCCGCCGTCCGGGAGGGGGGTCTGCAACGCCGCGCCGACGCCACGCCTTCACGGGGTGCTCTGCATGCACGGCACCCGGCGCCATCATGGGCGACGGAGGAGGAGGACGGGAAGAGGAAGACAATGGCGCTGGCCTCCAGCCCTCCCGCGTACTTCTCTCATGTCAACAAGCACGCCGCCGGTCGTAGGAGCGACCGCCTACTGTTAACGCCGCCGCCGTCCTCGCCCAGGGCATCGTCTCCGACGACGAGCCTGCAGCGCGCCCCACGGGGGGAGAGGGCGGCGCGATTGCTTCGTCGAGCGTAGCCTTGACACAGTCGTCCGGGAGCGGGCTGGCGGTCGGGCACGACCGGTTCCATCGATCGATTAATTTTTGTACTCCAACATATCGAATCACCCAAAGGCTGCCTAGCTACGCATTTGGTAGTGGAACCGAGGGCGCCCATCAGGTTTGTCTCGACGACTGGTATGATGGATACCGTTTTCTGATGTCCTATCTAGTCTGAGAATAGCGCAATCCTCACACTGCGCTTGTCCGACAGAATCTCCATCATAGCTATTGAGAAGGTCAACGTCATAGTCAACTCGCTAACGTCATGGTACTACATGCATCTGCGTAGAGGGCATCAATTGTTTGATGACGCAGCGACACGCATGATTCGTTGAATGCGTCGATATAATAATCTCCCACTTGATCCCGCAGCACCACCAAAGAGAAATACTCTGCAGCTGCACCTGGACACATCAACAGGACGTGCTTTGATGCATTTCTAGGGGAAAGCAATGCTCTGCGCTGCACAGAACTGGAAGGCTTACGCAAGAAGCTATATCAAACAAGGAAGCGGTAGAAGCAACCCAATAGCTAACTAGACCTGCAACAACCTCAGGAGTATCATGGAGGTGCGATAATGTGGTCTCCTCGGTCCTTCCGGAAGGCACGCGCTCGGGTGGCTGTTGCAGAACAAGAGGCACAAGCAGATGAGCTAAAAAAAAAAAGGCAGGGATGAAGGAGTTAGCTGCCGCTAGTAAGCTCTATGAGGAGAAGATAAAGCAAGAGAAGCGTGTGGCTAGCTGCAAAGGCAAAGGAGGTGCGTGATCGTGAGCGTGCGGAGGAACGCGCAGCCAATTGATGCACGCAAGGAGCAAAGACGCAAGAATAGAGAGGCTCGCGACGCTGCAAAAGCTCTCAAATTATCCCAAAGAGGCAAGACTACAGCCTCAAAAGCTTCTGCATTCAAACAGAAGACTACGTGTCATGGTGTGGGTGCCCGTAGTCATCCCAGGCCTGTAACACCTCCTCCCGGACGCCCAACTATTACTACACGCAGCGGCCGCACCTCTACAAAATATTAATAGCTTTGCATTAGGACTTTGTCACAGGGGTCTGTAGAGTACTTCACCAAGAAGTTTCACGATATCAATTATTGTTGGTGGTGTTGCAGCCTTATTTTTGCAGCTGCAATACAGGGGCCGAGCAGGCGACTGGGTCTGTGACTCCGTTCGGTGCACGGACACACGGGAGCCTTGCAGTAAAGCGCCGAGGTTTTCCTAGTTGCATCCGCGCATTGGTACGTCGCTCGGCAACCGGAACCTCTAAACCTCCTCGAGACGTTCAAACATATAATTCTCTCACCGAAACAGCGCTCATGCTTGACATTCGCCCCCCATCCGTCTCCTCGATACCGCAGCCGCCCAGCCGCTTCTTTATCTTCTTCCGCCATCCTGGTTACGACGACAGCACCAACGTACTCTTCAAGCTCCACGCGAGCGACACAGCAACGGCCTGCAGTCGTGATGGCGAGCCTGCACAGCCCAAGGGCCCAGGTCTCTACGCACAATTCGCACTGGACGCATGCGCGATAATCGCAGACAATCGCACCGACGGATGGCTCTCAACGGATCGCAACCTCGATCTCGCGTGTAACAACCGAGTTGCTGCCGGCAGCACATTGCACGCACGCAGTTACTACTTCCACCTCGAAGACACCGACTGCTCCGACCTGCCATATCCCATCGTCCCTTCGTTTCGCGAATGGCGCTTTCCTCACGATCGCCTGCCTGCCGACTGGGCGCAGCTTGCATCTTCATCAAATACAATATCGAACGCGACTTTCACGCCTTCCAACCTTACCGCCGCTTTGACAGTACGCGACGGCTGCTGTCGCATAACCGGGCACAAAGAGGAGCTACAAGTTGCGCATCTTGTGCCGCAAGCGGAGTTGGACTGGTGGCAGGCAAACGACATGGCTCGCTATAACAATGGCCACGGCTATTCGTTAGACGACACGGCCAATGTCATGCTCTTGCGGGCTGATCTTCACATCGCGTTCGACAAGCCTCGATTTGTCTTTGTGCCGAAGCCGAGCGATGATCGTGGTATACGGCTGGTTTTCCATCTGCTCGGGTCTTCGGACGATTACGAGCACTACCATCACAACCGCGAGCTTCACGAGTCGAAAGTCAGTGCTGACCTGCTCTTCGCGCGCTTCGCATGGACGCTGTTTCCGCTTCTCGGCGCATTCCTCTCGTGCAAGGAAGACCGCCGCTTAACTCTTCGGACTGCTGCCCGCAATCAGATGCACTCCCAAGGCTTCTTCTCAGCTGCTGATTGTGAGCGATTCTCTCAGCCGACACGCAGACAGCGATCGCAAAGCCCCAAAAAACGCAAACCAGATGGGGATGTGCCTGATAGTGCATCCGTGGACGGTGCTGTCGTACACACTCGAGCGAACACACCTGCTTCTTTATCGAATCCCCAAAAACGCGCAACTGCAAGTGAGGCCAGCGACGTTTTTCCGCCAGATGACCCGCGCGGGCGCACCAAACGGCGCAAACTGTCGCCTTGTCCCGCTTCATCATTACAATCATCCTTCATATCAGCATCCCCATCACCACATCTCCCCTCGTCCCCATGCGGGCCTTCCTCTCAACTCGACTCCACAGAAGTACCCTGCACCATAGCATCCTCTATCTCAGCACCCGCCATCTCCCACCTAGTCCAGCAATGGCTAGATAATGAACGCCATCGCTCTGATCCCGAAAAATCCTGGATGCAGGATAACACCTGGGCTAAGCTTGTCTGGGCTGGCCAGAGCCTAGCCAGTCATGAGGTTAAACGCTGGATGGAGCTGAGCGGATGTGAGGGTTGTGGTTCTGATGCAGAGGACATGGATGATAGTAAAGGTTGCGCGCGAAGATAGGGGCTAGGTGCGAGAAGAGTAAGACCGCTAGCTTCCTCAGCTAAGACCTTGTTAGATAGTATGATGGACGCGTAATTAGGTAACTTGTTAATATTAATGATTGATTGTGTCTCGTCTCAACTGTGTCCAGCTGCTTCTGAGTTCTTTGCTAGTGTGCCAAGCTAGGCGGTCCCTGCTTGATTGTACAGATCCGACCTCACCACAGCTCGTTCTATTTGACACACCCCCTCAGCTTAGAACCCTTTCTCAAGCTAGTATCTATGCAATTGTGAGGTCCTTAAGTTGCGCTTGAATCTCCTTAAAAGGTACAGTATTCGTTGCCTCTCTAGTCTTAATCGTGACTAGTCTAAGTTGTTGAAGGAAACTTTCCCATTTACAAGCCGCTAGCGATTGCAGCTTCACCCCTGCGCGCTGCTGCAACACCGTTTCCACCGGCGTGCTGACAGGGGTCATGCGCCCCACCTGCTACAAGAGGCAAGGCGTCTCGGCCTCGTCGATCGCGCTTGTGGCTCCAATACACAGCTTTGGTCCCCCTTGGGGAAAAAAAGACTACAGTACAGTACAGTGCCTACTAGATTAATTGCATCACATTAGTTGTGCCCCCTGTCGACACAGGTCTACGCAGACCGCCATATAGAATAGCTGAAGTCAACTATCTACATCGCCTAGCCTTGTATTGTGATTGAAATTAGCTTCAGTAGAGGCAAAAAGAGTTACTTGCTAGACGGCATTAGAAGTGCGGTCGCTTCCTGGTACGCTACGGTCGAGCTCGGTGAGTGGAGAACCAACGGCTCGCTCCGAGAGGAGAATGCGTCTCCCGCTGTCTGGGTATCAGGGATCTGGGAAGCGGTAGCCGCGCCTAAAAAGGGAGATCGGTCGAGCGGGGACGAAACCGGGTCTATCGACGGACGCGGACTTGCGGTGGCGGCCTGAGTGGGCACGTCCGGCGAACGGCCGTAGGGCAGCTGAGACCCTGGAATGGCTAGGTGAGACCCACGCCTGGAACTGGCGGTGCGTCGGACAGGCATCGTCGGAGGGCTGTCGCACTGCACGAGGCCGACCACTGGCACGCACTGTCGTGACGTGTCTGGCCCGTGACAGCGAAATCGGATAAGCGCAATCTGAGCGGAACGTGCGGGCCAGCAAAGACCCCGCCATCTGGTCTCAGCCGCACAAAACATCACATCGTAATCTGTCACGATTTGGAGTCTCTCTTGCCTCATGGGCAACCCGCGCCTCACCTTTGGTGAGATGCGGCTCCCCATCCTGCACTAGCGCTGTTTACAGCTACCCATGTATACATACTGTTCGTAGCTTCGCACAATACAACCTCAGTTCAATCCTCAAATCTTCCCGCACTGCTTGTACTCACTGCGACAGGATAAAGCTCATGAGAAGGAGGTTGGGGCGCAGAAGAAGCTCCAAGATGAGCAAGAGAAGCAGCAGCGGAAGGCGGAACGAGCGAGGGTGAGGGAAGAGAAAGCCCTCAGGAAGGCCGCTGAGAAGGCTGAGAAACAACGTAAGAAACAGGAGCGCGACGCACTCAATTCTGTACAAAATTCTCAAAAAGGCAAGCGCAAGGCCTCACAGAGACCTCCTACAGAGCCAGCAGCCAAAAAAAACAGCGTGTGTGTGGTGCTACTCAGGTTGTAGTTAAGGCATCGCCTTCCCCGGCACCTCCACCAGTTACTACACCCAGCGGCCGCACAACACGTCCTGTATTAGACATTCTGAGTCCGCATCTACGCTCATGTCGACAACTGGCTACTTTGCATTTGTGTTTGAGATGGTCAACGGCGGCTACGAACAGCGTGGTGAGGTTGAGGCCGAAACTTAAACTTAGAGTGTGAGTGATATCCTACCTTGGGGTTAATAGAGGCCCGTTGCTTAACAGGTTCAGGAGTGCATTCTAGCTTAGATTGAATTCAACTTGTTTTAAGGTGTCGTCTACACATGCTGTCGCCCTTTACCCTTCTATTATTTAGATCTTCGCTAAGATCTTGACTGCCTTAGCTAGACTTGCCTCCTCCTTACTCAGTCGTGCCCGGGATTGCTTTAATCCTGGCGCTTCGCCCGCAATCTCCTCCAGTGCATCAGCAGACAGCTGGCTGACAAACATAGGTGAGAAAAGTGCTAAGGGACCTTCGTCACACTCCAAGAGGTAGTAGATCACTGACTGTCTGCAGACGCTGTCGACAAAGGTTTTGCGACAAACCTTGTAGTATGACTTTAGGATGTCGTGGATATCCTGGACGACGTGCTGCTCGTTGCTCATTGAGCGAACAGGCTGTAAAGTTTGCTTGAGACGGACAACTATACTATGGCTACCATTATGGAAAGCTTTCTTCTTGATATGACTAGTGGCCTTTTCCTGGCGACTGCAAAAGGTTAGTTAAACATAGAAGATGTCATTATAAAACACGTGTACTTACCTCTGCTGAAGATTGTCGTTGAAGTAGTGATTCATAGTCATAGGAGTATTGCTCCTTTCCACCTTAAGAAGGAATGCAGCGCAAGCGATCGCGTTCTGGTATCATCTAATCAGCTCGTTGCATCGCGAACGTTCCGGTCGTCACAAACAGAATCCAGAGCTGAAGTGATAAATCGATGGACTAGGACGATGGCATCGCTCACGAAGCCCATGCTGATATCCTCCTACTTGGACGACTGCTTCTTCATCACCGTCGCAAGAATCAAGGCATTGAAGGTGCCCAGCTCGAACCCTTGATTGCCTTTGAGGACCTGAAGCAGCCAGTTCTTGGTTTCACCGTACAGAGGGTAGCACAGGCTTTCTTGCGGATGGAGGATGTCCACGAGTACTTCAAGGTCGTCTTCTTTCTAAATGTTGAAGGCATCTTCATCAAGATCGCCCTCAAATGCTGGTGGTGCAGTTTCGTTGTCGTTGCAGTCGAACGAGTAAGATTTGCCATACTTTGCCATCTCATCTAAGAATCTCTTCATTCGAGACATGACGGTAGGAGCAATGCGTAATTCGGGAGTCTTTTTGAACGCATCATCAGCGCTATAGGTAGCATTGACTAATAGAAAGACGAGGCGCTGGAATCTGGTGGCGAGTCTGATAAGATATGCTGTCTGCTCTGCTGAGGTGTTCTGTTCTAGTCCTAAGCCATTTAGTTGCCTCCGGCAAGAGGCTAGTCTGCTCTTGATCTCTACTTGTACCTGGCGGGGGCATTAGCAAGAAGTAAACATATATTGTGGGAGCTATGTGCCTACTTTAGGGAACTCTTTCTTGACCAACAAGGATAATACTTCCTTAATGCAAAGTCTTAAAGAGTCAATGCTGACTTTTCCCTTCTTGATACTGCTCCAAGGTGCAGAAGAGCAGAAGAAGGCCGCCTCTAGATCGCCGCGATCCACACTCATGTCCTGGAGATCCTTCTGACTGGGATTGCGAATGATATGCCAACCTAGCTTCATTTGGCTGGCACGGCCTTCTACGAGATCTACCATACTAGACTTGGCGCCGCGATCGACTAGGTCTGGCTTAGTGAGCACACCAAGAGTGCGATTGCCATGAATGTCAGCTTCTGTAGCAAATTTCAAGGTCTCCTGTGTTGCAAGATTGATGCTGGCAGGAACGACAGCGAGCATGACTGATCGGGGATTGTCCATGTACCCTTTCACTATGTTCCTCACGAGCTGGATGTCCGCCTTGGTAGTCACGCCCTCAGTGGTACTCTTGAAGATGCCTGGAACGTTGATGACACTGAGATGCTCCTGTTTGGGGCCAGAGATTTCCAAACGGAGAACGTCGTTAGAGAATGTAGGCTTCAAGATCCTGTTGTTATTGTTGCTAGACAGGCCCATCTTCTCATGCGCCTTGCTCCTCGTTAGCCAACCAAAACTCAACACTCAACGTGGGAACCTACCTCTTGCATAATCTCTTTGAATGTGTCAGAATCCAACGACAATATCGTCCTCCCCCAGCCCTTCACGCGGTTGCTGTGCTCGGTCGAAGCATGTTGGTCAGGAATGATGGAGACAACCACCTGCTCTTGTGCTGCTCTACGAAAGATAATCTGCATAGCAAACCGAGTGCAGAGGCCGCTGTCGCGTGGCAGTGGCTTTTTGATCAACCCTTTGAGCACACTGCTCTTTCCTGACGACTGGTCACTGACGACCACGATCTGTGGTAGAGAAACGAGTTCTCCAACCCCACAAGCGAAGAGCGAGTCAATCTTCTCGAGCATTAGTGGCTCGGCGAAGCCGTGTTGCTCTGGAGGAGTGTGGGAAGACATGACGTCGGGGCTTGTAATGAAGTGAATGTAGTTGGGTCTAGTAGAAAGAAGAGGCTAACAAGAGTTACATGTACTCTTTATGTAGAGCAGACTTCTCTGTTATTTCTGTCTAAGACGGAGAGCAGATTTGCGTTTTTGTTTGTATAGTTTCTTTTGTCTTAGCAATATAGCAAACACAATCACAAAGCCAACTAAGCTGCTCGACAGAGAGATACAGAGTTATCAACAAGCAAGCGAATCAATCAAATTGCTCAATAAGAAATCAATATGTGGCAATTGTACAGCACTTCGAACCGCTGTGTAGTCTATTATCAAGCGACTTGGTTGATCTGCTTGCTTGTCAATAACTCCAGACACATGCAGCAGAGAATCAGCAATGGCGCTCAAACTGGAACATCATACTACCGGTAATGCGTCTAACTACTTTCGAGTTTAGATGTAACTGCGTGAGCAGTGTCGGGTTGGAGGCTGCAGAAGAGCGCTTGTATTGCTTTCGGTTGCCGTGTTGTGATGTTCGTCTACAGGAGCTCTCAGCTCAGAGGTAAGTGCACTTGCCCACACCGGGCAGTGCCTGCTACAATAGAACATCATGTGATCTAACCTAAGCCACGTGTTTACATCTTGTTATGTTCTGGACAGACCCGCCGCACCATGGAAACATCTCTAGAGTGCTTAGAAGTCCGGTATAGATTCCAATTGGCGGGGAGGATACCGTGTTTGATCACGTACCGTGTCCGTGCACCGAACGCCCGGAGTCACCGAACGCCCGGTACACCAAAATTACACGATTTTTGAACGCGTAATAACTCAACACCATGCCAGGGTTACAATCTGCACTTGCAGAGATACGTAATTTGAACCCAGGCGACAAACTTGTCTATACAAATATTGCCAAAAAACACGGTGTGTCGCGCACAACGTTGTCGCGCGCGCATCGCGGTGTGCAGGTCCCTCGACATGTTGAGTATCACAACAACCGCAAACTCAACGACCAACAAGAATATGACCTACTTAAGTATATAGGTAAGCTTACTACGCGTCATATAGCACCTACAAGGACTATGGCACAAAATTTTGCGTCTTCTGTTGTGCAGGGGAAGGTCTCCGAGAGCTGGGTTACACGCTTCCTAAACCGTCACCACGACCAGCTTGCTTCTCAATGGACGTCGGCCATGGACTCTAGCCGCCACAACGCTGAGTCTGAGTATAAGTATAAGCTATACTTTGACGTCCTAGAGCAGAAGATCACCGAATACTCTATTGAGCCTGCGCACACGTACAATATGGATGAGAAGGGCTTTGCAATTGGAGTACTAGGAAGGACAAAGCGCATCTTCAGTAGGCGTCAATATGAGAAGAAGGAGGTTCGACAGGCTCGTCAAGATGGCTTACGTGAGTGGGTGAGCTTATTGGCAACAGTCTGCGCGGATGGTACTGCACTGCCTCCAGGCATCATATTTGCGTCGAAGAACTCCACAACCCAGAGTCATTGGGTGGCCGATATAGAGGCAGAAAACCACCTAATTCACGTGGCTTCTTCGCCTACCGGCTGGACAAACAATGATATTGGACTGGCCTG
>JAFISE010000275.1:0-31066 GCA_022560025.1 Stagonosporopsis chrysanthemi
CTATATTCTTATCTATATTAAAAGTTAAACTTTAACTATATATAGAAAAGCTTGCTAACTATAATTAAATTAGTGTAGCTAGCTTATAAAACTATTTACTTTCTAATAATTGCCTTAAGATAGTATTAGAGACTAGGCTATTACTTTTAGTCTTAGTACTATTATAGCAGTCTAGATAGTCTAAAAATTCTTAACAGTAAGTATACTTATAATAAACTTTCTACAACTTATCTTAGATCTTATTAGTATATAGCTATAATAACAAACTATAATAATAGTACTTTATAAGTAGTTAGCTTTTATATAGAGTTTAGAATTGTTGCGTAATTAAAAAAAAAAAACTCTAATCTCTACTTATTCTTGTATAGTATTTTAATAACTTTGCACAACCTTTATCTGCTACAGCCTAAATAATATCTAGCTACTTATTACTATTAATACTATTAGTATCTTCTCTAAGCTTACTAGTTATATCTTTTAAAAAATTAAAAAGGTGTCTATATATAAGCTAGATATATAGAATATAAAGCTTATAGTTCTTACTTAGATAGCTTGTTACAACTTTAAAGTTCTTTAGTATATATGTAATTGCCTAGAGATAGTGCTACTTAGATGCTCTAAGGCAGAGTTTCTTAAAGTCTTTAAAATCTGCCTTAGCAGTATCTTAATTAGCCTTAAAACTTGTGCCTTTTAGCTAGATTTCTTGCTTAAGCTATTTATTAATATATAGCTAAAGCTTAACTATATATTTATATATATTATATATAGAATTCTACCTTGTTTTTACGTCTTAAATAACTAACAGGTATTTGCTTGCTAGTAAGTTCTGCTAGGTTACTAAAAACCTCTTAAATTATTAAGGCAATAGATTAATTATAATAACAATAGCCTGCAGCTGTGTCTTTATAAGTATATAATAAATATCTATAATAAAAAAAAGTTTACTTTGTATAAAGAATTAAAGACTAATATATCTGTTTAAATATTTTAAATATAGTAATATTGCAGTGTTTCTCTCTGTTCTATTTCTAGAGAAGCTAACAGCTTTAGATAGAATATAATATTCTAAACAACAAGATTAATTACGTGTATAAAGCAAAGAATAGTATTTTTCTTAGAGCTCTATATATAACTTTCTTTAGCTAGAAGAGCTTTAACTAACTATAATAAAGTACTATTATTACTTGTATTATTATATATAATACTAAGCAACCTTTTTATAGTACTTGTACTTTAGAAGACTTATATAACTTTCTTAGCTATAGATATTCTAGTATACCTTCTTTGTATAGGAATAAAATCTAGTAGCACTTCTTAAAGCTTTTACTTATTATTAATATAGTATTCTTTAATTACTAGAAAGCTTAGGTAATTACTAGAAGTTTAGGTATTAAGTGCAATAGATAGCTTTGTATGTTTACTAAGGTCTTAGAGCTGTGCTACCTTAGCGTCTTTAAATTAATACTTAAATAACGTGCTAAATTTATAACAGCTAGTTAACACAGCCTTAGGCTAAAGAAAGCGTATAAACTATTAAAATAATAGCTGCTTAACTATTTAGAATAACTAATTATTATTAATAATAAGCTATATAATTTTCTTTTTAAAAGCAAGTATTAAGTATACTAGATATAAAATAGTAGCCTGCTAAGATTGTTATTATTATAGTATAGTAGATAGCTAGCTATATAAAGGCGTTCTAATTTGCAAATAAGTTTAAGACCTTAAGTAATTTAGTATATACTTAGTTCTAATACTTTTTACTATTAGGTGTTGTAATATATACTTATAGTTAAGGTAATATAGATATAAATAGCTAGTAAAAGTATAGGCAGCCTTTTTAAATTAAGTCTAGATATATTTAGTATAAGAAGCAGAACCTTATTACAGATATAGTATAACAAAATCTCTAGCCTAAGCTGTAGTACTTTACTATCTGTCTTATATAATTAGTATTGCTTTACTCTCTTTACTTTCTTAGAGACTGTACTGCAGTTACTTTAGTAAGTAAACTAATTGCTAAGTTCTACTTTTTATAGTCTAAAGTGCAATTATTTTAAGGCCCTTAAGATCTTACAGTATACTAGATACTCTATTAGCTTTGTTGCTAGCTAGAGGTAACAGTATAGCTATAATAATTAAACGTAATAATTAATTACAATATAATATTTTAGTAGAAAAAAAAAACAGTATAGACAGGTTTAAAGAATATTGCTAAAAGAAAATCTATAAATAATGTATCTAATATTCCTAGCGTCTTTACTTTAATAATCTTTAGATATTATTCCTATAATAAGTTAAGTATAATTAAAGTTTAAGAGAAATTATTAAGGTCTAAGCTGTTTTAATTAGTTGTAATAATCTACTAAGGAGCTAGCGCACTAGACAGCTTATATCTACTTGTTATTATTGCTATTATTACTTTTATCTTCTTTATTACTAGCTAAGTCTTCTAAATTACTAAAACTCTTAAAATTAGTTTTCTTTTTCTCTATAAGAGCTTACTAATACTGCTTATCTGTCTTATACTTATTTAGCATAGCTGCAAAGTATGCCTTTAGCTTAACACTATTATCTTTAAGTTCTTTCTTACACTTATTACTATTATTACTTTTAATATAAAGGTTGTCTGCAGTTAGAAGAAGGCTGCTATTGCTTAGATTAGCTAGGTAATTATTAGGCTTATGCTGCCTAGTACTATTAGTAAATATATATAGTAATTAGATGTAATAACTTACTTTTACTTATTATCTAGGCATACAGCTAGACTCTTTAGCAAAAGCTTATTATAAAACTTAACCTACTTTTTTTTCTTAGTATTAGAGTTAAAAGTATTAGTTTTTAGCTTCTTAAGACCTTTCTAATACTTTTTTTAGAAGATAATTTTAAAGGCACTACTAGCACTAAACAGGCGTTTAGCTGCCTAGCTAGTACCTAACTCTTTTTTCTTCTTAACAGCAGTATTAACTTTAAAGATAGATATTAAATAGTTATATATATTAATCTTATAATTAATAGCATCTTATTTTTTATAAGCAGTACTAAGCTTATCTTTAAGCTATTCTGCTATATTTAGTTAGAATAAAGATATAATAATAAGATGTAATAACTAACTACTCTTGCAAATATTATAGCAAGTCTAGTTAAGATCTTCCTTAGCTTATTACTAGATCTTAGTCTTTTGTTTAGCAGTGCTAGCTATATAAGTTGCTACTGTCTTTAGTTTTTTAAAAAGCTAATATTTTGCTGCGCAGTTAGTATTGCAGGCTTTGCTAATAGCTGCTTCTTTTTTATTGTAAAGTAAAGCTCTAGTTCTCTACTAGATTGTGCAGGTAGAATTGCTAAGCTAGCTCTTAAAAGAGAATATTAAATTAGTAGAGTAGCTATTCTTAGATCTACCTTAGCTGCGCTAATTAAAGATATAGCAAAGCTTAGCTTCTTAAGTTGCAAAGCTCTATTATAATTAGCTTTAGTAATATAATAAGTAGCTGTAATAATTACGTTAATAAGACTGTTTTATTCTTCTAGTTTAAAGCAATCTAGAATGTACAAACTACTAGTAAAAGCAGGTAGCTTAGGCTTATCTTTTTACTTAATATAGAGTAGTTAAACGTCTTCTATAAAGTCTATAGCTGTAATAATAGTACACAAAATTATATATAAGTATAGTAGTTATTATAGTTAAGTTACTAACTAGTCACTAGTTTGTAGCTTTGTTTTTTTAAGCTAAGTAGCCTGTGCGCTGTAAGTAAATAAAAACACGCTTAAATTATAAGACTCTTATACTTGTAGTTTGTATATCTATGCTGTAAAACATTAAATTAACTAGAAAATAGTATTATTAAAAAGCACGTCTTGTGTTTAATAATATAGTAATTTATTACAGTTATCTATTATAGTAATAGCTAGCAAGTTAGCTATAAAGCTATCTCTACTTGTAGATTTTTTAAGCTAGGCTGTACTCTACCTACTCTACTATCTAATAATTATTAACTCTAGCTATATATTTAGAGAACTTACTTAATTAAAGTTAAATCTATCTTAAAATAAGCTTATTTAAAAGTACTTAGTTAGTTATATATATAGAAATAATTATTACAGTTAGTTATTATAAGTATAGCTGTGCACTAAGCTATAGAGCTGTAAAGCCTAATAAACTTACTATAACTGTAAGATATTTATAAAATATCTATTTGTCTATTTATATCTACTATCTACTTACTACCTACAACCTATCTATTGCTTTGTACAACTACTACTATACTACTAAAGTTTAAGAATATTAAGAACAAAGCTAGTATACAGGCTGTTACTTAAAAGCTAAAAGCTAAGCTTTTTACTATAAAAGCTGCCTACAAATTGCTTCTATCTACTAAACTTACTTATAAGCCTTAGTGCTATAAGCTTAGTAGTAAGTTATTATAAGCTATTATTATAGAACTATTTTAATTCTCTATAGCTGTTACTCTTTGTAAAATCTATTACTACTAGAAAGGTAGTAAACTTCTTCTTTGCAAGCTACTATTTGCGCGCCTTGTTTGTAAAATTACACAGTATATCTAGGTAATAAGCAACACTTGTTTCTAATGCTCTATAATTAAAGCTATTTAAAAAGTAAGTAAAGCTTTCTTAGTAGAATATTTTAAAAGTATATATATTTGCAAATATAATTTAATATAGGTGCTAATATTATTAGATCTTAACCTAAACACTGTATATATAAAGAAGGTTACTATTTAGTAGAAAGATTCTAAGCTAGCTTTTTAATACTATAATAAGCTTAATACTTTTAGTAGTAGTAAAATATTATTTAGCTAATTAGTGTATATATTTATATTCTAACTCTAATTTTCTAAGTATATTTATAAAGAGTAATTATAAACTCTTTCTAAACTAATAATTATATAATATAATAACTTGCTATAATAATAATTCTTTATAATTCTAATATCTAATAGAGTTATTTTCTTAAAAAATAATAGATTTAGAATCTTGTAAATCTTTTCTATATATAGTTAGAGTTAGTAAAGCTAGTTTTTAGTATATTTTTTAGTAACTCTAACTTAACTCTTACTCTAAGTAGAGACAACCTAACTCTTACCTACTTAGTATTAACTTAGCACAGGTAGAGGTTAGATAGAGGTTAAGTACTATTACATACTACCTTGACTCCTACCTAACCTCTACCTATTTACTAGCCTATACTAGCGTGCTTTATTAATTCTACAAAGAAAGTAAAACACTACTTTACTATAATACTCTTTAGATTTCTAGAAGTTAAGAGCTTTACTCTTCTTTTTATACTTCTTCTAAGTCTTAAGAACCTTTTTTAAGACTACTTTCTTATAGTAGAGTAGCTAGTTTTAGACTAAGATATAGTAGAAAGAGTAGCTAATCTTCTTTAGCTTCTTACTACTCTTATTCTTAGCTACTTTGCGCAGTAAGGTCTTAATTTTAAGCTAATCTTTGCTAGAATAAGTTAAAGAAGAGCTTCTGCTAGTATTAAAGGCCTAGAGAAAAGGCTTAGCAAAGTAGTAAAGGATAATATTAGGTTAAAAGAGTACTATTTCTATTGCTTTAAAAGACTTAAGTATTAGCCTCTAAGTAAATGTACTTATTTAGGCCTTGCAGAATAGGTAAAAGAAGTTACTTTTTTTAATTACTAATAGTCTCTAGCTATTATAGAGGTGTATTATAAGCTCTTTTAAATACGCAGTTAAAAAAAGCTTAAACAATACTATATCTAACAGCTGTAGTATATAAGTTAAGTAAAAAAAAAGAATAAGTAAAAGTATTTTATTTTAATTATAGTAGTTAATAAAGTCTATTATTATATAAAATCTATAGCTGTTAAAGATTAAAAAATACTACTTTTTTTACGCGTTAGTCTTAGTAAAGTAATTAAACACCTATTAAAGCTAGGCAAGGCCTATATTATTATTAGTCTAGCTAGTAAGTAAAAAGAAAATAAGTATATTATGTACCTCTAGCTCTATTTCTTTTACTTAGCTTAATTATAGAGTACTATTAGTAGAGTTGTAAAAAAGACCTAGTAGTAGTGCTGTCTTATTACTGTATATACAGGCTAGCAGTATTACTTATACCTAATTACTATCTTAAAGTAATACTTTAACTTCTTTCTTTTCTTATATCTACTTACTAAATATATATTTTATCTTAGTAGTAATCTTAATTATATAGCTCTTCTTATCTATATTATATATATAGCAGCTATTGTTACAGGATTTCTTTCTAATACTCTTTAGCCCTACCTTAAGCACACTTAGGCTAAGAGCTAGGCTGCGCACAGGCCTCCTATATATATACTTCTATTAAATCTAAAGGCTTATACCTTAAGGATTTGTCTAATATCTAAATATAACCTTAATTTAGCTTTAAAGCTATCTTATCTACTTTAAGTCTAATTACTTACTTATAGTAACCTTATAATTTAAATCCTTTCTATTTCTTCTTAGAAGAGGCAGTTAACTTGTAACTTAGAGTAGATTACTAGCTACGTGTTAACAATAGCTAGAAGACATTGTACCCTCTAGAGCGCAACACAGAGCGCAAGAAACGTACTTTTTAATAACTTTAGGACAACCTTAGAAATATGTTGCAACAATACTAATTATAAAGACAACACTCTAGTAGATATATTAAGCAATAGAAATTTTGCGCCTATTAATACAAGAGCAACAACGCTCTTAGTATACTTAAGGAGGCATAAGAGCTAAAAAGAAGCAGTAAGCTTCTAAGTAATAGTTATAAAAAGACTAGATACCTTAGAAGAAGCAGAGCTTTGTAATACACTAATTGCTAAGATTAAGCTATAATAAAAGCAACTTAATTGCGCAGTAGCAATAATAAAAAAAGCCTAGGGCAGACAGACTTTAAGCTATAGCTAGCTAGCCTTTAACAAGGCTAGGTAGCTTATATAGATATTAAACAACGTCTAGCTAAAGCTAAAGCTAGGTACAGAGAAAATGTCTCTAACCTCCTAGTAAGTTAACTAGTAGGTAAAAGATATTAAGACAGTGTTTTAGTATACTTAAATACTAAAAGACTCTGTTACTTACACCTACTAGATTATAAGTACTATATAGTTTAGTACTTACAAAGAATTAATCTAATAATAGATTACTAAGAGATTAATCTAAACATAAGCTAAGCTCTGTATAGTAGAGGAATAGCTAGTCTAAGATCCTATCTTTACTTGTTACAAGAACTACTAGAAGTTCTTTAAGATTAAGTAGAAGAAAAAAGACTCTGTAAACTTATTTCTTATACTACTTAGTTAAAGAAAGTCTCTACTACTATACAGCTTCTTTAAGTTTAATAATAGTACAAAGAACTATAAGTTTAAGATAGTATTTATCTAGAGTAAAATCTTAAAGCTATTACAGAAGAAAATCTAATATAATAGCGCACTAGAGTATATCTAAGAGTAGTCTAAGTTTAAAAAAGCCTTTTGCAACGCAGAAACTGCTATAAGACTGTTAAAAGCTACTTTAGAAAAGTCTAACTAATAACTAATAAAGAAGTATAGCTCTAGTTTTCTATCTAGGTATAAGTTTAAATACTAGAACAGCTGTAAGAATACTCTAGCTTGTAGTAAACCTAGCACTGTTCTAAAAGAGCTCTAACAGCTACTTATAGCTCTAGTATAGAACTCTAGGCGCTAGATATTATAAGGCAGCAGAAACTAGTCCTAACTAAAAGATTACTATAAACTGCACTAGAAAAACTAAGACTATAAGAACAGCTAACTAAAGCAGAACTAGAGAAAAAGAAAGCTCTAGTAGCAAACCTATTCTAACTACTACTAGAGCTAGATTCTAATAGGAAGAAGACCTATATTACAGTAATAGTATACTTACAAGTACCTAGCAGCGCCTTTAAAACACTCTAAGCCTTGTATAATTTAAGTACTAAGCTAAATCTTACTAATAGAGTAAGTTTAGAAGAGACAAATATTGTACTCTATAGTAATATAAAGAAACTAATAGCTACTACTGTTAATAACAAGTAACTATAGATTTATAGGTTCTACTAGCTAACTATAAACTGCTTTAACAGTGCAGGTACTATAAAGTAAGTAAGACTAAAAACCTTTTAGACAGCTAACTTCTACAGGTATAACCTTATTCTAAAGTACTTATAGCTTGCAAAGGTAGACTTATATATCTATTTTGCTAAAAGAACGTTTATATAGTATATTAATAGAATAAAAAAAGTCTTTATTACTTTTATCTAAGAACTATTTAATAACCTAAGCCTAGGTAAGCAACTATATTTGCTTTACTTATAGGCCCTGCGTAGGACTAAGAGTTAGCTAGGCACTCTTTAGCTGCGCCTTAACTTAGTACGCTGTTAACGCAACTTAGACTTTCTTTACTAAGATAACTACTTTTAGTTAGTCTCTGTAGTACTAAAAGAGTATATAGTAGGTATTATTCTTATTCTAGGTTGTAAAGAGTCTTTAGCAGACTACAACAAGGACGTACCTTAGGTTCTACCTAAAGATAATAAGCTTAATAAAGACAAACTCTGTTTTATACTACTAAAGCTCTACTATAAGTAGTACGCTTTTAGCAAATATTAATTAAAAGTACTGCCTCTTTACTAAGAGTATAATTACTCTATTAATATTATAAAGAGTGTAAAAGTGCTAAATCTCTTAATATACAACCTTTCTTGCAAAGAACTAGATATCTTTTAAGAATACCTTAACACAGCACAGGAGAAGGAGTAGATTAGACTAAGTAAGTCTCTAGCTAGTACTTTAATCTTGTTTATTCTAAAGGCTAACAGTACTATAAGACTGTGTGTAAACTACTAAGAATTAAATAAGGTAACAATTAAGAATTGCTACCTAATTCTCTTAGTTAGTAAGATGCTTAATAGACTATTAAAGGCGCAGGTTTTTACTAAGCTAGATCTATATAATACCTATTATAAGCTCTAGATTAAAAAAGGTAATAAGTAGAAGACTGTGTTTAAAATACAATATAAGCACTTTAAGTACCTAGTTATACCTTTTAGGTTAGCTAACACCTTAGTAACTTTCTAGTTGTATATTTATAGAGCCTTAGGAGGCCTGCTTAATTAGACTTGCATAGTATACTTAGACAATATCTTAATCTACTTAGAGAACCTAGAAGATTACAATTGTTACGTTAAAGAGGTACTTAACTGTTTAGTTAAGTAGAGCCTATTTGCTAAAGTAAGTAAGTACTCCTTCTTAACAGAGTCTGTTAAGTTTCTAGGCTTTATTGTTATGCTTAAAGGCATAGTAATAGACTTAGAAAGAGTGTGCACTATTACAGAGTAGCCTAAGCCTAAAAGCTATAAAGATATCTAAGTATTTCTTAGCTTTGCAAACTTTTATAAAAGGTTTATATACAATTACTTTAGTATTATACAACTGCTAGTAGACTATATAACAGCTGCCTAAAACCTAGAGCTAGACTAAGAGAGACTTAATCTCTAGAAGAAAAAAGTAAAGTTAAAGAAGAAAATATATAAAGGCCTAACTAAATAGTATAGACTATAGAGCTAGCTTAAGAACGTCTGTGCAGCGTTCCTTAATATTAAGGCTTAGTTTACTAAGGCTTTAGTGCTTTAGTACTTTAACTCTGCAAAGCTAATTATAGTTCTTACAGACGTATTAGATTTTGCTATAGCAGCTATACTGCTGCAGCTACAGACGTCTAAGCTAATAACTAAGAGTTACTAGAAGCTAGTAGTGTTCTAAAGCAAGAAGTTCTAGAGACTAGCAGTAAGATAGTATACTTATAATAAGGAACTGTTAGCAATTGTGTTAGTATTCTAGTAGTAGAGGTAATACCTTAAGCACGCTGCGTTTACAATCTAAGTACTTTCTAATTATAACAATCTAAAGTACTTTATAATAATAAAGAAGCTCTTTTTAAAACAGGCCTGTTAAGTAAAAGAGCTATCTAGATTTAACTTTAAAGTTAAATACAAACCTAGACCTAAGAATATAGCAGACAGCTTTTTAAAGCATCCTAACTATACTTAGAGTATAGTTATTAGAGAGCAGCAAGCGTTAAGAGATGCTATACTACCTACTCTCTAGCAGAAGCTTTAAATATAGACTCTTATAAAGTCTATAGCTTATAGCATAGTATAAGCTGTGTAGAGTGCTAACTACCTTAAAGAAGTACTAAGGGCAATCTGTTAATACTCTAAAGATACTTCTATAATTCTGCTACCTAAAGGTATAAGTTTAGAAGATAGTATAATACTGCTTGTAAGTATAAGTTTAGAGTACTTTTTACTACCTAAAGGTATAAGTTTAGAATATACTATACTACTTAAAGGTACAAGTTTAAAAGAAAGTACAACGCTGCCTATAAATATAAGTTTAGTATACTCTTTACTGCTTAGAGGTATAAGTTTAGAGTTAGTAACTTTGCTGCTTGTAGGTATAAGTTTAGGGCACAGCAGCATTGTCCCTGCAGATATCTACTAGCAGCAGTCTAGTTCTAGAAGTGCGCCTTTCTTAGCTCTTAACTAGCTTTTTATAGATTATAGCAATTAGAGTTAATCTAATTTATCTAAAGTTTAAGAAACAGACTTTAATATTACAGCAGCTCTTTTTTATAGCCTAGACAGTTAAGTTAGTACTCTTATATACTTTGTAAATATAGCTATATAAAGAGAGACTGTATACACTTTAAAGGCCTTAGAACGTCTTTTTAATTTTATTAGACAGGTTTAGAAACAAGATAAGGCCTTTTCTAAGAACAAGTTACTAACGTGCTAAGAAGTAAGCAGAGTAGGTAAGAGACAGTATTATTAGCAAATTAACTCTAATAGTATCTTGTGTAAGAGTAAGAAAGTATAGATTTCTAAGAATACAACTCTTTGTAAAACTATCTTTTTAAAGAATTATAATAACTTTATAAAGAGTTATTTTAATATAAAGAAGACTGTTAAGGTTCTAAAATAAAAGTACTACTAGCTTTAGTTAACTAGAGACGTAAAGAAGTATATTTATAAGTGCCTAGCTTGTTAACTAAACAAGATCTAAAGACACAAGCTTTAAAAACTACTATTACCTTTTTTTATACCTAATATAGCTTAGTATTACTTTTTCTTTAACTTTGTTACAGATCTACTTATATCTAAAGATACTAGAAAGAATAAGTATAACTTAATATTAGTCTTTGTAGACTAGTTTAGTAAGTACGTCTAATACTTTCTTAGAACTAAGACAATTACAGCCTAGAGCCTAGCTAAGCTACTGCTAGAACAGTGTTTCCTGCTACAAGGCCTGCTAGACACTCTGCTGTTAGATTAAGGTTCTATCTTTACTAGCTAGTTCTAGTCTAATATATACTACTACCTTAAGATAGTCTACTATCTTAGTACAGCCTTCTATCTCTAGACAGACAGCTAGACAGAACAGTAAAACTAAGAGCTTAAGATATACCTTTATATCTATATAAACTACTAATAAGACAACTAGGTAGACTTTTTACTATATATAGAGTACACATATAACTTAAAGCTTTATACAGCTTATAGTAAGTCTCTTATTAAGGTTGCCTATAGTGTTAATCCTAAAGACTTTAACAGAGTGCTAGATAAGTATTAGTTATACTAACTGCCTGCTAACTAAGACAGGGACATAAAGGCCCTAGAGCTGTAATAGTAAGTTACTAGGCGCCTTATACATTAGCATAAAGCTTAGGCTATAGCAAAGAAGATTTTAAAGTACGCTTAACAGAGCTAAGCTTATTAGTACAACTCTAAGAGATCTAAACAATACTTTGTAAAAAGAGATTTGTAAGAACAAGCTAAGTTCTTTAAGCCTATCTTACATTACCTAACAACTACCTAACTTAGATCTGTCTTCTAACTGCTTTTTAGTACAGTCTTCCCTAAGCTTCTAGGTATAAGAGAGGAAGCCTCTACAGAGTTTAGATAGATAGTTTTAAAGTATCCTTTTGTACAAGACCTATAGGAATAGAGATCTTGTCCTGCAGTTTATCCTAGTGCTCCTATACACCTTGTAGCAGATACCTATGTAATTTAGACCTCTCTAGCATCCTGTGTTGTTATATTATACTTTAAAACTTGTCTTAGCTAGTGACAGCCTTATAATAATATTGCTACAGTTTGTTTAGTTATTTGCACGAGTGCAGCTAGGGTATTACGCCTAAACTAAACAAGTCCTTAAATTGTTTATACAACAGTTAGGATACTAGAGATCTCTTAACAACCAAAGCCTATAGGTTTAGAACTTCCTGCAACTTACTGCTCTAGGATTAACTTTAGAAAAGCTGCGTTAGATTGCGCCAAGATAGACACTTAGAGACTATCAATAACCTACCTAATTTAGATACAACCCTAATGTCAGGCACTACTACAGGACCTACTACTTAGTCCTAGAACTAATTAGGGGCTAGACGCCCCTAGGGCCCTGCATTAGCACAACTGTCCCTTGTTGACAACAGATCTAATTTAGAGCTATCCTACTACAATCCCTTAGAAGAGATAGCCTAACTGCAGCAGGAACTTGCTTAGTTATGTGCCAGTCTTGCTCTGGCGGATCGCCCCCTACCTACAACAGAAACACTACTAATAGGTGTACTGCATCAATCTACTATAAGGCAGCTATCTGAAGCTGGCTCAGTACTTACAGTACGCGAGAAGCTCTCTGAAAGGACCCCTAACATTGAGGTTCTTACTAATAGAAGTAACTCCACCTTTTAGCAATAGCGTGCCTCTATTTAAGACTGACTCAAGATTAATGCAGACTACTATTAGAGTGTACGTGCGCGTATAGCCCTCGTCTGGGGTCATACATCTAGATTAGCCAAAGAATACTTAGAACCTCAGTACCTCTCTAACGATAAGACGGATCGTTTTTACACTGCAGAAGAGATGATCACGCTCCTCAAGACATACTTTGTCACTAGGAACAAGCAGGCAGAAAGCCAAGCAGCCTTTGATCAACTCCAAATGGAAAAATCAGAAGCTTTCCCTGTTTTCAAGAGCCGCTTCCTTAGTACAGCTATCAAAGGAAAGGTACCCCAATCAGAATAGTTTCACTACATGTGGACTAAGATCTCTCCAAGCATTTGAGTACCTAATCTAGGCTTTAAGCAGCAATAGCATAATTCCTTCTCTTAAATAGTAGAACACCTAACTGCCTACAATATAGAAAGGAGGAACAACCCTACCACGCTGACCTATGCTGTTTTGCAACCCCTAAGATCAACAAGAACCTACTAGTTGGATGCGAAACGGAGCTCTGTTACAACAGGTCAATGAGATTACCCCTCTCCTAGCTGATCCACTCACTTCGCCCAGAGTACCCCTGCACCCTGCCAACCCTCTAACACACCTGCACCTGTAAAGGATGTGACTCTAGGAGCTTGCTACAACTGCGGGAAGCTAGGACACTTTACTAAGAATTGCACAGTACCCTGCGTGCGCAAAATTGAGGTAGAACAGGAAGACTTTGTTGACGCTGAAGAAGACTTTGACGAGACCCATACGATCCCTATAGGAAACGGTCCTGCCTAGGAAGATTACTCTACCCAGGCCTAAACCAATATAATCTATCTAATCTCTCACTGTCTCATTTGTTTAGCAGACCTTATTTCCTTACTTCTACTATTCTTTGCAACCAAGGGCTTAGTGTTCAACTCTAATCCTTAGTTAACACTAGTGCCCAAAGATTTTTGTTTTTGAATTCTAATATTGCTTATTCTATTTCTACTTCTCTCTATAAACCTATCTGAAAGCTACCCTTCTCAGTTTAGGTCAAAGGTTTCTAGGATCAAATCACCTCCCCTGTAACCTAGTACATATAGTTACACCTTATAGTTGACGGCCAGAAGGTGTACAACTGCTCTTTTATCATTGTGGACCTTGGATTGCAGGATTGCATTATTGGAATCAAATGGCTCAAGCGCTTCAAGCTGCAACTTGATACGGATAGGTCTCGGTTAATATAGCCTGCCAAATACCCTTGATCATACGATCTTGCGCCGCCCCTATTAATGACTTTACAACAACCCCTTAGGGAAGGCGAAGCCCAACAGGACGTGGAGCGACAGGATGCTCTATGGGAACAGGATGAGTATCAGCAACAACGCAGCCCTGGTACCACCGTTTGACGCATAAGAGGCATATTGAGGTTGCCTAAGTTTTGTTCGCGACCCCTGGTACTACCTGACAAAGTAGTGAACACCCCTGTAACTAGTCTAACTAAGGTCGCTACTATCGCTGTGCTCTCAGCCAACACTTTCCACTTCTCAATGAAGAAACTGCAAAACAAGTTCTTCACGACTAGTCTGTACAAGATTACTCGTATCATAGAAGAGAAGCGCAACCAAGACGACCCTGACAACGCCCAACTGATCTAGGAACGCTTGCCAGCCCAGTACTCTCAGTATGCCAATGTGTTCAGCAAGACAGAAGCCGAAAGCCTTCTGGAGCACCGCCCTTACGACCACAAGATTGTTCTAGAAGAACCTTTGCCTAACTACTATTCCCCCTTGTACAAACAGAACCTTGAAGAACTTGAGGCAACTAAGAAGTTTGTGCAGGATTAACTCCGACATAGTTGGATCGAACACAGCCAAAGCCCATTCGCATTACCTGTGCTGTGTGTACAAAAACCAAATGGAAGCCTGCGCATCTGTGTGGACTATCGCAAATTGAATAATTTGACTCGCAAAGACTCCTATCTGATACCCCGCATAGATGAGCTGCTTGCCTGACCATCCAAGGCAAAGATATTCACTAAGTTCGACATTTGATCAGCTTTCAACCAAATCTGTATAGATCCTGCCTCTGAAGAGTACACCACGTTTAGGACGCGTTACAGCACATACAAGTGCAAGGTCTTACTATTTGGTTTGTGCAATAGCCCTGCTACGTACTAACGCTACATAAACAACGTTCTAATTGACTACTTAGATGACTTTTGTATTGCTTACCTAGACAACATCCTTATCTACTCTGAAGACGCTCAGACTCACCAGACACACGTTAAAAAGGTTCTAGAACGTCTTCGCTCTGCAGGCCTGCAGGTTGATATCAAGAAAAGTGAATTCCATGTGACTCGCACTCGGTACCTTGGATACATCCTTATGAACAAAGGCATTGAGGTAGATCCTGAGAAGGTACAGGTTTTAGCAGACTGGAAGCCACCTACAACCGTAACGGGTGTGAGATCGTTCCTAGGCTTCACTGGTTTCTATCAACAATTCGTGCCTAAGTTCTCTCAGGTAGCAAAACCTTTAATCGCGTTGCAGAGTCCGTTAAATGCCTTTGAATAGACTCCAGACTGCTAGGCCAGCTTTGAGAAGCTCAAACAGAGCCTATTGGCTATCCCGACTCTGTGCCACTTCGACCCAGACCTTGAAACAAAGCTTGAGACTGACGCATCAGATGGAGTGGTAGCTGGCGTCATGTCTCAGAAACACGCAGACGACCGCTGGTACCCCACAGCGTTCTACAGCCGTTCCCTATCAGGTTCGGAGCTCAACTAAGAGATCTATGACAAAGAGCTCTTTGCCATCCTCCAGGCCTTCGACAAGTGGAGAGCTGAGCTGACGTCTACGTCGAATCAGATCCGTGTCTACTCCGACCACCGTTCCCTGGAATATTTCATGACCACCAAAGTCTTGAATGCCCGACAAGCTAGGTGGGCGGAGGCACTCGCTCCGTTCAACTTCCGAATCGAGTACACCCCAGGGAAGAACAACGAGAGGGCTGATATCCTCAGTCGAAGGGAGCAAGACCTAGCCAACCTCAAGACGGCTCAGGAGGATAATCGCTCCCAAGTGATTTTGGGTCCCCAACGACTCCACAACCGTATCAACTCCGATCTTGCCCAAGTCTATCTTTTGCATTCCTCAGTACACGCTATCCGCACCTTGCAGCCAGAGATGCAGTTGGACTCCTTGGAACTGATCGAAGCCGTGCTGCGACACAATCGCCAGGCCTTTGAGAAAGAGCGAAAATCCCTAGCCCCTGGTTATCGGATCCATAACGGTCTGCTCCTATATCGAGATCGGTTGTGCGTAGCCTCAGACTCCTTGTTGTGCACGCGCCTCATCCGAGAAGCCCACGACCAAGTATCCACTGCTCACCCAAGCGCGAAGAAAACCTACCAGCTACTATCCCAACAGTATCACTGGCGAGGCATGGGCGCTAGCTGTGAACGATATGTGCGAAATTGTATCCCTTGTCGCCGTGGTCATCCGAAACAGACCCGACTCCGCGGGTACCTGCACCCGTTGCCTATCCCTGATCGACCCATGCAGCACCTGTGCATGGATTTTAAGGATTTTCCAAAGGACAAAGCCGGATACGATCAGATACTTGTCATTATCGACCGTTTGACGAAACAAGCAATCACGATCCCGTGCTACAAGACAACAACCGCACGAGAGATGGCCTCCTTGTTCATCCAATGGGTCTATCGTTTTGGTCATACCCCTGAGTCAATAGTGTCCAATTGTGGACCCCAGTTTGTGTCCCGTTTCTGGTCCGAGTTCTGTCACATCATTGGCGCCAAAGTTAAGCTTTCTACTGCCTACTATAAGGAAACTAACAGCCAAACAGAGATCATGAACAAGTACATTGACTAGCGGCTACGACTGTTTGTAACGTACTATCAAGATAACTGGTCTGAATTGCTGCCGCTTATCGACCGCGCACAGCTTACCTTACCTTATTCTAGCATTGGAATGACTCCCTATCAAGTATTGTTTGGAAGCGAACCTAGACAGAGCTGGCAGTGGAACGGACATGATACGGATACGACTCCTCGTGACGACCTAAACCACCAGGATGCACTTGCTCTAGCAACCCGCATGCACCAAGCTTGGAAGGTAGCCAAGGAGAACATGGAAAAGGCGCAGCTGCGAATGAGAGCCACCAAGGACAAGCACCGCAGTCCAGTTGACTGGGCAGTGGGTGATAAGGTATACTTGTCAACTAAGAACTTGGCTGTTGAGCGTCCTAGCCGAAAGCTATCTGACCTATAGGAAGGTCCGTTTGAAGTTCTTAAGCAAGTTAGTCATTTATGGCGTTTGAAACTTCCTCCTGGCTTATGAATTCACGACGTCTTCGCCCCAGATGTACTCTGCAAAGACCCAGCAGACCCTCTGCCTGGACAAGAAGCCCCGAAACCCTCAGGTATCCTAATTCAAGGAATTGAGGAATGGGAAGTACAAGAGATACTTGCAAGTAAGCTAGTCTGACAACGCTTGAAGTACCGTGTGAGTTGGCTAGGACACAACCCTGACCCTACCTAGTACCTAGCAGAAAACTTTAAGAACGCTCCCTACAAGCTGAGAGCGTTTCACAATAAGTATCTGCAATCACCAGGTCCCCCAAAGCAGTTACTAAATTAGATCAAATCCTGGGAAGAAAACAGCTAGTAACAGTTTGAGTGAGCACGTTATGAATTTAAAAGACAAAGAAAATCTTGACTACTCTGAACACCCACCAACCCAGCCAAGTAACAAAGGAAAACGTCCACCCTACTGTACAGGTGGTGATCAAGCTAGAGCCTTACTGACGTTGCTTATCTCTTCCTTAGCGTCTACTATAGGAGTATCCAAAGGAAGCTGAGCCTTCTTAGGCACAGTTTGCTTAGGACCCTTGCCCCTGGTGCTCTGCTGTGGAGCCTTAACCACCGGAGCCTGCAGGGATACTACAGCCTGCCTGAGCTCTGCTACCTTATCCTGCAGGGACCTTACCTGCGCGGTAAGCGCCCCTATTGCCTCTATTGAGGCCTGATCAGTGACGGGCTGGACGTGGTACTGATAGAGTAACACGTTGGCGGCTAACACCTCTTTGAGCTGCGCAGTCGCTACCTGCACTACACTTGCCAAGGCATGGGCTGACCGACAGAGGTCATCCTAAGCAGTCTTACAAACAGCCTACGCAGCTGTTGCCTCTAGCTCCCCTAACTCCCCACTTTCCTCCGCCGTAGCCTCCCCCTACGCGACGAGGTCGCCCTGAAAAGCATCGTACTTAGGTCTGACGTAAATCAGCACCTATTTAAAAGTTAGCCTAAGGACTAATAGGAAGAGAGTGATAGTAATTAAACTAGACAACACTTCTTGTTCTAAAGTGTGTAATAAGCACACTTTAACGACGACGCCTTGTTAAAGGCGTACACTACTGCGTTCCCCTGCGCGAAGGCCTGAATTAAACAAAGGCAGATAACCTAATAGGCTACTGCAAGAGCGCCAGGAGGGACAGGTATCAGCATAGTGACTGAAAAACGAGCCTGGCAACAGTTAGCAGCAATTAGATAAAGTTGTTTAAGGTACTTGCAGCAAGAATTAGTGTCTGTTAGAGAACAGAAACAGGCAGGGCACGCGTTGTTTACTTGAGAAGCACGCTGTGAGCAATTTAACCTGATTAGGGAGTAGATCAAACGCGTTTCTACAGTCACCACGACGTTAGTGAAAGCTACCCTGTTAGCGCAGGCTCTTACAACAGCTATAAGCCTAGTAACAATCTGATTTGCTTAGTTATTGTTACTAGAGAGCTTGCCCAGGACAGATAAGTGCAGGGTAGCTAACATAGGTTGTGCAGCAAAACCTAAATAGAGGTTAACAACAGTAAAGGAAGACTAGAGTCTTAGGACAGATAGGAGTTAGATGTGTTTTACGCCTTCCTAAAGTTTAAACCTTTATAGTACAAGAATTTTCCTTACAATTTTGTAGAATTAGGGATAATCTGCCTACAAGGAGGGGAGTAATGTAAGAACAAGCTAAGTTCTTTAAGCCTATCTTACATTACCTAACAACTACCTAACTTAGATCTATCTTCTAACTACTCTTTAGTACAGTCTTCTCTAAGCTTCTAGGTATAAGAGGAGAAGCCTCTACAGAGTTTAGATAGATAGTTTTAAAGTATTCTTTTGTACAAGACCTATAGGAATAGAGATCTTGTCCTGCAGTTTATCTTAGTGCTCCTATACACCTTGTAGCAGATACCTATGCGATTTAGACCCCTCTAGCATCCTGTATTGTTATAAGATTAAGTAATCTTCTATATAAAGAACCTCTTTACTAAGTATTTTTTAAAAAAGTTTAATATAAAGTACTTAGAGCTGTTTATAGTCTTTAAGAAGGTTAAAAAATTAGTATATAAGCTTAAGCTGCTACCTTTTATAGATAGAGTGTATCTAGTGTTTAATGTCTTGCTACTTAAACTCTAGAGAAAGCTCCTTACAAGTAAGAAGTTCTAGCTAGGTCTAGTACAGATTTTTATAAATGCTCTACTTTGTAATAAGTACAAGGTTAAGAGAATTCTAGAGTACTACAACTCTACTACCTAAGAGTATAAGTACAGAGTAAAGTAGCTAAGTTAGTTAAATAAAGACGCAACCTAAGAACTATATAAGTATTTTAATTATTATAATTAGATACTTAAAGACTACTACAAAGATTCTTATAACTTATTATAATTAAGACCTACAGGTTAAAAGTGCAAAGTGCCTAAAGATCTTAAACTTCTAAGAAAGAAGAGAAGACGTCTATAAAAGTCTTCTATAAGTAATTAGTGCTAAATTTATATATCTAATAGTAATATAATTAGTATTAACCTATAGTAAACTATTAAGAGGCTAATATAGGTCTAGCAACAATCTAATATAGTTACTAAATAGTTAAAAAACTTGTTCTGCTTACAAGATATAATTATAAAGTAAGTTATACTTAGTATTAAACTATTTAACTTAGAAAGCCTTTATAGCTATCTTATATACTATTACTAACCTAAACCTTTTCTTTATAATAAGCAGGACTTAGGCAGAAGAGCAGACTACTATGTCTACCCTAGCTTCTGCCTTTAGTAAGAGAAGCTGCTATAGAAAGACAACTAAACGCAGCTAAAAAAGCTTTAGTTACGCTAAGGATGTTAGTACTATAGTAGTACTAACGCTTCTTAGTATTAGCAGCATAACTAGCCTTTTTAAAGTGCTCTTTAACTAAGCTATTAACTATAATATTAGAAGGTGCCTTCTTACTTACTATACTAATAGCAGCCTTTATAAAGTTAGCAAATATCTAGTAGAGACTAAGACTATCTTTATATTGTAGTGCTGCAGATTATACTTACAAGATACCTAACAATTATAACAGTATTAAGACTTAGTCTTGCTACTGCTCTTAACCTTCTAGGTAACTATAGTATTATACTCTTTAAACTTAATATAGTAAGCTTTAGTATAGTTGTATACAGTCTAAAAGAAGGTCTAGGTAGTTTTAAGGACCTTAGTATTAGTTAAGGTGTTACTTGCTGTAGTAACAGTATTGTTATACTTGTAGAGAGTGTAGTTAATTAGCTAGTTAAGAATGTTACAAGCTTAATAAAAGTGTACCTCTATCTACTTTGTATTAGTACTAGAACAATACTAGAAAAGGCTTAGGTATACCTTAATACAACTACCTTTATAAGCCTAAGTATAACTAAAATAGATACTAAAATTATTATTACACGTAGTATAGCTCTTAGTATAATAAAATACTATAATAAATAATAAAATTATACTATTAGAGTTAGTCTTAGAAGTAGTTATAAGGTAAGTAATACTACTATAGTACTAAAAGTGTATAAGTAAAGGCTACAGAGCTATATTATTAGGCAAAGTATATATAAAGTTAAGTAAAAGCTTGTTTAAGATATAAAAAAGTACTAGAGTTATAGTAACTAGTTGTAGAAGAAGTATTATAGTAAAGAGATACAAGTAGTTAAGTATAGTGTATAAGAAGTTAAAGTGCTATAGTATGTTTATATAGTCTACTAACTGTCCCCTAGCTATGCTCTAACTTCTAACTACTTTTTTACCTACTCTTTATAATATTTACTTGCGCTTAGAAGTAGTATATAACTATTTACTTGTATAGCTAATAGCTATACAATCTTACCTCTGCAGATTGCTATTTTACCTAGGGCGTAACAGGGCAAATACTAGAAGTTTAATAACACTGTATAATTATTAAATTAAGCACTTATTAAAAAGTAACAAATAGTTAATTATAACCTGTTTGCTATATAAGATACTACTCTTATAAAGAAATAAATTCTAAAGCTACTTATATAAAAGCTAAACCTATTACAAGAGCCTATTAGTAACCTTATAAAGTACTTATAAGTTAGAGTATAAGTATTTATATTTAAGAAACTTATATATTAAGTATTCTTTAATTCTACTACTTATAAGTATAAGTTTAGAATTTGTATAATACTACTTACAGGTATAAGTTTAGAGTACTCTTAGTTCTACTACCTAAGAGTAAAGTTTAAAATATATATAATACTACTAGAGAGTATAAGTTTAAAGTACTACTATACTGCTTATAGGTATAAGTTTAGAGCAACCTCTGCTGTCTATAGGCGTAAGTTTAAAGTATTAAGAAGGCAATATTGCAGCATTTACTCTATAAATAACAAGTTAAGGCCTAATTAATATACTAGCTAATAGTAAGCTTACTTGTTTAAAGTTAACCTAAGAGGAGCTTATAGCTCTGCAAGAGAGGCTACAACTCTAAGCACGTACACAGCTAGAGACTAAAGGCTAAGTATTAGTAACTACTTGCACCTTTCTTAGCTTAGGCTAAGAGCAGGTTAATAGTAGTACTAGCTTCTAGAGTTAAGTCTAAGTACTTAATCCTTGTAATAGTTACAGCAGCTTTTCTAGCTAAGGTTTTTTCTTTCTATAAGACAGAGGTTTTCTAAAGCCTAGCAGCTGTACTTTATACAAGAATAAGAACTCTAAGTAGTTTAAGACAAGCTATAAGAAAGAAGAAGCTATTGTTACAAGATTCTTCTTTAATACTCTTTAGCTCTACCTTAGGTATACTTAGGCTAAGAGCTAGACTGTGTACAGGCTTTCTATATATATACTCTTATTAAATCTAGAAGCTTACACTTTAAGAATTTGTCTAATATCTAAATACAACTCTAATTTAGCCTTAAAGCTATCTTATCTACCTTAAGTCTAATTGCCTGCTTACAGTAACCTTACAGCTATTAACTTTATATTTAGTAATCTTATATTATAGTAGATTAAAGTAGAGCTTATACTTTTAATATAAATTAGTATTGTAATAATTAATATTTATACCTATTAAGTATTAAAAGATAAGATAGATAGAGTAGTTATGTTACAGGATTCCTCTCTGATACCCTTTAACCCTACCTCAGGCACACCCAGGCCAAGGGCTAGGCCGCGCACGGGCCTCTTATATATATACTCCTATCAAATCCAGAGGCTTACACCTCAAGGATTCGTCTGATATCTAAATACAACCCCAATTCGGCCTTGAAGCCATCCTATCTACCTTGAGTCTAATTGCCTGCCTACAGTGACCTCACAATTCAAATCCTTCCTATTTCCTCTTAGAAGAGGCAGTCGACTCGCGACTCAGAGTGGATTACTAGCCACGTGTCAACAATGGCTGGAGGACATCGTACCCTCTAGAGCGCAACACAGAGCGCAGGGGACGCACCCCTCAACGACCCCAGGACGACCCTGGAGACGCGTCGCAACGACACTAATCGCAAAGACAACACCCTGGCGGACGCGTCAAGCGACGGAAATTTCGCGCCTATCAATGCAAGAGCAACGACGCTCCCAGTACACCCAAGGAGGCGCAAGAGCCAGGAAGAAGCAGCAAGCCTCCAGGCAATAGTCGCGAAAAGACTAGATACCCTAGAGGAAGCAGAGCTTTGTAATGCGCCAATTACTGAGATTAAGCTGCAACAGAAGCAACTCGATCGCGCAGTGGCGACAATGAAAGAAGCCTAGGGCGGACAGACCCTAGGCCATAGCCAGCCAGCCTTCGACGAGGCTAGGCGGCTTATGCAGACATTAAACAACGTCTAGCCAAAGCTAAAGCTGGGCACAGAGAAAACGTCTCCAACCCCCTAGCAGGTTGACCAGTGGGCGAAAGACATTAAGACGGCGTTTCAGTATACTCAAGTGCTGGAGGACTCTGTCACCTGCACCTACTAGATTATAGGTACTATACAGTTCAGTACTCACAGAGAATTAATCTAACAACAGATTACTAAGGGATCAATCTAGACATAGGCCGAGCTCTGCGCAGTAGAGGAACAGCTAGTCTAAGATCCTGTCTTCACTCGTTACGAGAACTACCAGAAGTTCTTTGAGATTGAGTAGAGGAAGGAAGACTCTGCAAACTCGTTCCTTATGCTACTTAGTCAAAGAGAGTCCCTGCTACCACGCAGCTTCTTTAAGTTTGACGATAGCACAGAGGACTACGAGTTTAAGATAGCGTTTATCTAGAGCAAAATCCCAGAGCTATTGCAGAAGGAAATTCAACGCAATAGCGCACTAGAGCACATCTAGGAGTAGTCTAAGTTTAAGAGGGCCCTCTGCAACGCAGAAACTGCTGTAGGACTGTTAAAAGCTACCCTAGAAAAGTCTGACTGACAACTAATAGGGAAGCGTAGCCTTAGTTCTCTGTCTAGGCGTAAGTTCAAACGCTAGAACAGCCGTGGGAATACTCTAGCCTATAGCAAACCCAGCACCGTTCTAGGGGAGCTTTAACAGCTACCTACAGCCCTAGCACAGAACTCTAGGCGCTGGACATTATAAGGCGGCAGAAACTAGTCCTAACTAAGGGATCACTATAAACTACACTGGAAAAACCAGGACTATAGGAACAGCTAACAGAAGCAGGACTAGGGAAAAGGAAAGCCCTAGTGGCGAACCTATCCTGACTGCTACTGGGGCCAGATTCCAAAGGGAAGAAGACCTGTATTGCAGTGACAGTGCACCTACAGGTGCCCAGCAGCACCCCTAAGACACTCTGAGCCCTGTACAATTTAGGTGCTAAGCTAAATCTCGCCAACAGGGCGAGTCTAGAGGGGACGAATATTGTACCCTACAGCAACGCAAGGAAACTAATAGCTACTACTATTAACGACAAGCAACTGTAGATTTACGGGTCTTGCCAGCTAACTATAGACTGCCCTAACAGCGCAGGTACTGTAAAGCAGGTAGGACTAGAAACCTTTTAGACAGCTGACTTCTACAGGTATAACCTTATTCTAGGGTACCTGTAGCTTGCAGAGGCGGACCTATGCATCTGTTTTGCTGAAGGAACGTTTACATAGTATACTAACAGAACAGAGAGAGTCTTTATTGCCTCTGTCTAAGAACTGTTCAACAACCTAGGCCTAGGCGAGCAACCGTATTTGCTCTACCTACAGGCCCTGCGTAGGACTGAGGGTCAGCTAGGCACTCCCTGGCTGCGCCCTGACTCTATACGCTGTCAACGCAACTTAGACTCTCCCTGCTAGGATAACTACCTTCAGTTAGTCTCTGCAGTACTGGAGGAGCATATAGCAGGCGTTATCTCTATTCTAGGTTGTGAAGAGTCCCCAGCAGACTACGACAGGGACGTGCCTTAGGTTCTACCTAAGGATGACAAGCCTGATAAAGACAAACTCTGTTTTGTACTGCTGAAGCTCTACTACAAGTAGTACGCTTTCAGCAAACGTCAATTAGGAGTGCTGCCCCCTTATTAGGAGTACGATTACTCTATTGACATTGTAGAGGGCGCAAAAGTGCTAAATCTCCCAATATACAACCTTTCTTGCAAGGAACTAGATATTCTTTAGGAATACCTCAACACAGCGCAGGAGAAGGGGTAGATCAGACTAAGCAAGTCTCTAGCTGGTGCCCCAATCCTGTTTGTCCTAAAGGCTGACGGTACCATGAGACTGTGCGTGGACTACTGGGGATTGAACAAGGTAACGATCAAGAATCGCTACCTAATTCCCCTAGTCAGTAAGATGCTCAATAGACTGTTAAAGGCGCGGGTTTTTACCAAGCTAGATCTACGTGACGCCTATCATAGGCTCTAGATCAAGGAAGGTGACGAGTGGAAGACTGCGTTTAAGACACGATATAGGCACTTTGAGTACCTAGTTATGCCCTTTAGGTTGGCTAACGCCCTAGCGACATTCCAGTCGTATATTCACAGAGCCCTTGGGGGCCTGCTTGATTGGACTTGCGTAGTGTACTTGGACGACATCCTGATCTACTTAGAGAACCTAGAAGATCACGATCGTTATGTTGAAGAGGTACTCGACCGTTTGGTTGAGTGGGGCCTGTTTGCCAAGGCAAGCAAGTGCTCCTTCTTAACAGAATCTGTTGAGTTTCTAGGCTTCATTGTCACACCTAAGGGCGTGGTGATAGACCTAGAAAGAGTGCGCACTATCACAGAGTGGCCTGAGCCTGAGGGCTATAAGGACATCTAGGTGTTTCTTGGCTTTGCAAACTTCTATAGGAGGTTTGTGTACAATTACTTAGGTATCGTGCGACTGCTGGTGGACTATATGACGGCCGCCTAGAACCTAGAGCTGGACTGAGAGGGACCCAATCCCCAGAAGGGGGGGGCGAAGTCGAAGAAGGAAATGCGCAAAGGCCCAACCAAATGGTATAGACTATGGAGCTGGCCTGAGGACGTCTGCGCGGCGTTCCTCAATATTAGGGCTCGGTTTACCGAGGCTCCAGTGCTTCAGCACTTTGACCCTGCAAAGCCGATTGTGGTCCTTACAGACGCATCGGATTTTGCTATGGCAGCTATACTGCTGCAGCTACAGACGTCTGAGCTGATGACCGAGAGTCACTGGAAGCTAGTAGCGTTCTAGAGCAAGAAGTTCTAGGGACCATCAGTGAGATGGCATACCCACGATAAGGAACTGTCAGCGATCGTGTTGGCATTCCGGCAGTGGAGGCAATACCTCAAGCACGCCGCGTCTACGATCCGAGTACTCTCCAATCATAACAATCTGAGGTACTTTATAACAACAAAGGAGCTCTCTCCAAAACAGGCCCGTTGGGCAGAAGAGCTATCTAGATTCGACTTTGAAGTCGAATACAAACCCGGACCTGAGAATGCAGCGGACGGCCCTTCAAGGCGTCCTGACTACGCTCAGGGTATGGTTGTTGGAGAGCAGCAAGCGTTAAGGGACGCTATGCTACCCACTCTCTAGCAGAAGCTTCGGATATGGACTCTTGCAAAGTCTATGGCTTACAGCGTGGTACAGGCCGCGCGGGGTGCTGACCACCCCAGGGGGGCGCCGAGGGCAACCCGTCAATACCCTGAAGATGCTCCTGTGATTCTGCCGCCCGAAGGTGTGAGTTCAGAGGATAGTACAACGCCGCCTGTGGGCGTGAGTTCGGGGTACCCTCTGCCGCCTGAAGGTGTGAGTTCAGAACACGCTACGCCGCCCGAGGGTGCGAGTTCAGGGGAAAGTGCAACGCTGCCTGCAGGCGTGAGTTTGGTGTACCCCCTGCCGCCCAGAGGCGTGAGTTTGGAGTTAGTGACCCTGCCGCCTGCAGGCGTGAGTTCAGGGCACAGCAGCATCGTCCCTGCGGATATCCGCCAGCAGCAGTCTGGTTCTGGAGGTGCGCCTCCCTCAGCTCTTGACTAGCCTTCTATAGATCATGGCGATTGGGGTCAATCTGATTCATCCGAAGCTCGGGAAACGGACTTTGACGTCACAGCGGCTCTCCTTCGTAGCCTAGACGGTCAAGTTGGCGCTCCCACATACCTTGCGAATGTAGCCACGCAAGGAGAGACTGTATACGCTCTGGAGGCCCCAGAACGTCTCCTCAATTTCATCAGACAGGTTCAGGAATGGGATAAGGCCTTTCCTGGGAACGAGTCGCTGACGCGCCGAGAGGCGGGCGGAGCGGGTAAGGGACAGCATTATTGGCAAATTGACCCCAATGGCGTCCTGCGTAAGAGTGGGAAAGTATGGATTCCTAAGGATGCAACTCTTTGCGAAACTATCCTTTTAAGGAATTATGATGACCCTATAGGGGGTCATTTTGGCATAGAGAAGACTGTTGAGGTTCTGAAACGAAAGTACTACTAGCCTTAGTTAACTAGGGACGTGAAGGAGTATATCTACAGGTGCCTGGCTTGTCAACTGAACAAGATCTGGAGACACAAGCCCTAGGGACTACTGTTACCTCTCCCTGTACCTGATACAGCCTGGCGTTACTTCTCCCTTGACTTCGTTACAGATCTACCTGTGTCTAAGGATGCCAGAGGGAACGAGTATGACTTGATATTGGTCCTTGTAGACTGGTTTAGTAAGTACGTCCGATACTTTCCCGGAACCAAGACGATCACGGCCCAGAGCCTAGCTGAGCTGCTGCTAGAACAGTGTTTCCTGCTACAAGGCCTGCTGGACACCCTGCTGTCAGATTGAGGTTCTGTCTTCACCAGCCAGTTCTGGTCTGATATATGCTACTACCTCAAGATAGTCTACTGTCTTAGTACAGCCTTCTATCCCTAGACAGACGGCCAGACAGAACGGCAAAACCAAGAGCTTGAGACGTACCTTTGCATATACATGAACTACCAACAAGACAACTAGGTAGACCTCCTGCTGTATGCAGAGTACGCATATAACTCAAAGCCTCACGCAGCTTATGGCGAGTCTCCTATCAAGGTTGCCTATAGTGTTGATCCTAAAGGCTTTGACAGAGTGCCAGACGAGCATTAGTTACGCTAACTACCTGCTGACTAGGACAAGGACGCGAAGGCCCTAGAGCTACGACAGCAAGTCGCCAGGCGCCTTATGCGTTGGCATGAAGCTTGGGCTACAGCAAAGGAGACTCTGGAGTACGCCTAACAGAGCCAAGCTCGTTGGTACAACTCTAAGAGATCTGAACGACACTTTGCGGAAGGGGATTAGGTAATCCTCTGCGCAAAGAACCTCCTTACCAAGCGTCCTTTAAAGAAGTTCAACGCAAGGTACTTGGGGCTGTTTACAGTCCTTAAAAAGGTTGGGAAATTGGCATACAAGCTTGAGCTGCCACCCTCTATAGACAGAGTGCACCTAGTGTTCAACGTCTCGCTACTTAAACCCTGGAGGGAGCCCCTTGCAACCAAGGAGTTCTAGCTAGGTCTAGTGCAGATTCCTATGGATGCCCTACCTTGTAATAGGTACGAGGTTGAGGGAATCCTAGAGCACTGCGACTCTGCCGCCCAAGGGCGTAAGTACAGAGTTAAGTGGCTAGGTTGGTCAAATAAAGACGCAACCTGGGAACCACGTGAGCATCTTGATTATTGTAATCAGATACTTAAAGACTACCACAAAGATTCCTGTGACTCATCACAATTGAGACCTGCGGGTTAAAAGCGTAAAGCGCCTAAGGATCTTGAACCTCTGAGGAGGAAGAGAGGACGTCTGCAGAAGTCCTCTACGGGCAATTAGTGCTAAATCCACACGTCCAACAGTAACACGATTGGCGTCGACCTATGGCGAACTGTCAAGAGGCTGATACAGGTCCGGCAACGATCTGATGTAGTCACTGAATAGTCAAGGAACTTGTTCTGCCCACAAGATGCAATTGTAAAGTGGGTTATGCCTAGCATTGAACTATTTGACTCAGAAAGCCTTTATAGCTATCCTGCACACTACTACTAACCTAAACCTCCACCTTATAATGAGCGGGACTCAGGCAGAAGGGCGGACTACTACGTCTACCCCAGCTTCCGCCCTTGGTAGGAGAGGCTGCTACAGAAAGACGACTGAACGCAGCCAGAGGAGCCTTAGTCGCGCTGGGGATGTCAGTACTATAGTAGTACCAACGCTTCTCAGCATTAGCAGCGCGACCGGCCTTCTTAAAGTGCTCCTCAACCAAGCTATTAACTACAACATTGGAGGGCGCCTTCTCGCCTACTGTACCAATAGCAGCCTTTATAAAGTTAGCAAACATCTAGCAGAGACTAGGACCATCCTTACATTGTAGCGCTGCAGATTGTGCTCGCGAGATACCTGACGATCGTGACGGTATTGGGACCTAGTCTTGCCGCTGCTCTTGACCTTCTGGGCAACCACAGCATTATACTCCTTGAACCCAATGCGGCAAGCTTTGGCGTAGTCGTATGCGGTCTGGAAGAAGGTCTGGGTGGTCTTGAGGACCTCAGCGTCAGTCAAGGTGTCACTTGCTGCGGCAACGGCATCGTTATGCTTGCAGAGGGCGCGGTCAATCAGCCAGTCAAGGATGTTGCAGGCTCAACGGAAGTGTGCCTCTATCTGCTTCGCGTTAGTACTGGAATGACACTGGAGAAGGCTTGGGCATACCTCAACACAACTACCCTTATAGGCCTGAGCGCAACTAGAACAGACACTAAAATTGTTGTTGCGCGTGGCATAGCCCTCAGCGCGTCAAAACACCGCAATAAACGACAAAATTATGCCATCAGGGTCAGTCTTAGAAGCAGTTGTGAGGCGGGTAACGCTGCCGCAGCACCAGAAGCGTGTAAGTAAAGGCTGCAGAGCTATGTTATCAGGCAAAGCATACACAAAGTCAGGCAGAGGCTTGTTTAAGACGTGAGAAGGTGCTGGAGTCATAGTAACTAGTTGCAGAAGAGGTATCACAGCAAAGAGATGCAGGTAGTTGAGTGTAGTGTGTAAGAAGTCGGAGTGCCGTAGTGTGTTTATATAGTCCACCAACCGTCCCCTAGCCACGCTCTAACCTCTGACCACTCTCTTACCTACTCTTCACAACATTTACTTGCGCCTAAAAGCAGCATGCGACTATTTACTTGCATAGCTAATAGCTACACAATCTCACCCCTGCGGGTTGCTGTTTTACCCAGGGCGTGACAGGGCAAATGCTGGAAGTTCAATGACGCTGCGCGATCATTGAATTAGGCACTTATCAGAAGGTGACAAACAGTCAATCGTGACCTGTTTGCTATATAAGATGCCGCTCCTATAAAGGAATGAATCCTAAGGCTGCTTGCGCAGGAGCCAGACCTATTACGGGAGCCCATCAGTGACCTTGCAGGGCACCTATAGGTTAGAGTATAAGCATTCACATCTAAGGAACTCACATGTTAAGCATCCTTTAATTCTGCTGCCTGCAGGCGTGAGTTTAGAATTTGTACAACGCTGCCTACGGGTGTAAGTTCAGAGTACCCCTGGTTCTGCCACCTGAGAGTAAAGTTCAGAACACGTGCAACACTGCCAGAGAGCGTGAGTTTAGAGCACTGCTACGCCACCTACAGGTGTGAGTTCAGAGCAACCCCTGCTGTCTACAGGCGTGAGTTCAGGGCATTAGGAGGGCGACGTTGCGGCGTTTACCCTACAAACAACAGGTTGAGGCCTGATCAATATGCCAGCCAATAGTAGGCCTACCTGTTCAAAGTTGACCTAAGAGGAGCTTGAGGCTCTGCAGGAGAGGCTACAACTCTGAGCGCGTACACGGCCAGGGACCAAAGGCTAAGCATCAGTAACTACTCGCACCTCCCCTGGCCTAGGCTAGGGGCAGGTTGACAGTAGCACCAGCCTCTGGGGTTGAGTCTGAGTACTTGATCCCTGTGACAGTCACAGCAGCTTCTCTAGCTAAGGTTTTTTCCTCCTGTGGGACAGAGGTTTTCTAGAGCCCAGCAGCTGTACTTCACACAAGAATAGGAACTCTGAGCAGTTCAGGACGAGCTGCAAGAAGGGGGGGGCTATTGTCACGGGATTCCTCTCTGATACCCCTCAACCCTACCTCAGGCACACCCAGGCCAAGGGCCAGGCTGCGCACGGGCCTCCCATATATATACTCCTATCAAATCCAGAGGCTCACACCTTAAGGATTCGTCTGATATCTAAATACAACCCCAATTCGGCCTTGAAGCCATCCCATCTACCTTGAGTCCGATTGCCTGCCTACAGTGACCTCACAAGTTATTAATAAACTAAGTAACCTAGCTTTTGCTTATATATTCTTTAGCTATAGATAATACAAAATTTTCTATTATCTTTTTTATAAGAAGTATATAACAAGTAGTAAGCTTTTTTATATACTTTATAAGCTCTACCTTTTGTTATAGTTATAAATTACAGCATATAATACTTTTTTCTTATTAAAAATATATTTTACTTTTCTATGTACGTATTAATATTAACTATATAATACTATACTTTTTTACTATTTTAGACTATAAGATCTTATCTTTAGATATAAAAGTATTATATTCTAATAAAGCTTCTTGTA
>JAFISE010000276.1:0-31054 GCA_022560025.1 Stagonosporopsis chrysanthemi
TAAATATAGCTAAGTAAAATATAATATTTAATAGTATAGTAGTATAGTATAATTATAGAATTATAAAATATTATAGTTAAGTATATAAACAAAGAAGCTCTACTAATATCTCTTTCTATATTATAAGAAACTTTATAAGCTTAGAAAGACTAGTTAGTGTTTCTCTTAGATTATATATTATACTTTGTTATATGCTTATACATATACTTATAACTACTTAAAAGCAGACTTAGAGGCTTGTTCTTAGATAAGAAGCGACTAGTTTATGTCTATACTTTGCTAAGGACACACATAGGGGTGTTTAGGTTAACACTGCAGGTCCACACTCTGCCACTCCCAACGCCTATCGCAACTCTGTTCCCGCACACCGCAGAGCTTGACGGCCGATACTCTGACGGTATCCACAACAAGTCCCCGCCGTTATACTTGATCCATGTGTTATCAGAGCTGAGGCCTGTGTGCAGATACTGAGGAGGTGTAGGTTCTGCGACGGCTATCTTGCTAGAGGTCCCCAGGCCGTGTATGGCAATAGAACCTATCTCAGAACAAAGAACAGAATTAGCAGGATCGAAGGATATACTGTAAAGAACCCTGCCAATGTTAAGCGTCTGCAGACACGCACCGCTGCTCGCATCCCACACCTTGACCGTGTTGTCGTATGACGCCGACGCCAGCTTGCTCGAGTTGTGCGAGAAGGCTACAGAGCTGACATCCCTGCTATGGCCCTCGAGCGTCTGCAGACACGCGCCGCTGCTCGCATCCCACACCTTGACCGTGTTGTCGTCTGACGCCGACGCCAGCTTGCTCGAGTCGTGCGAGAAGGCTACAGAGGTGACATCCCTGCTATGGCCCTCGAGCGTCTGCAGACACGCGCCGCTGCTCGCATCCCACACCTTGACCGTGTTGTCGTCTGACGCCGACGCCAGCTTGCTCGAGTTGTGCGAGAAGGCTACAAAGTTGACAGGGCTGCTATGGCCCTCGAGCGTCTGCAAACACGCACTCCAGCCGTCGCTCATCGCTGGCTTTACAGTAATTCCACTCGGCTGTTCGTCCCGGAACAATTTTCTAATCACGCTCCCTGTTGGACTGAACAACAGTGCAGAAGCATACGTTTGCAGAGGGTAGCTCTCAATTACCCTTTTGTGGTACATGATGAATCGGCCAGCATCTTGGATAAGCTGAGTCAGTTCATCACTACCATCGTCATGTATTGCCTGCTAGAGTCAGCACGTACAATATATGAATCTTACAACTGTGCTGTCTTTGCATGCCGTACCTGAGTTAGAGATCTTAGTCTCGCCATCGAAATCACCCCTTCACTTATGCTTCTGCACAGACTGAGCGCTTCTAGCCAGTACAGATATTTCTTCCTTATAAACTTATCCACAGCACCTGCATCTTTCAAATTATTAATACCGCCAGCCAACAACTCAGGCTTCGAGTCGTACAGATGGTCGATCCAGTAGACGCACGAGTAGCGTGAGGCTGCAAGCGGGTCTGGCTCTGGCGGTTGAACATCTTTGATAGCAGTTCCTAACGCTTCCAGGCCGTACATATCCCTGCGCAACGTTTCGGATAGAATTGTAAGCGACCTGGAGAAGATCACGTGATGAGTAGCTTCAGCGCCCTGTGGAAAGACCTGGTTGTATGCACTTGCAAAGAGGAAGTCTTTTGCAGACTGGTGCACAAAGTAGACTGTGTCTTCTCGCAAAGTGAGAAACGATCCACAGAGGCTGATAATATCTCGCACCTCTGCTTCGTTAGCTATGTCTTCGAGCGGTTCGACAAGGGTCACTAGCTCCTTGGGCGTGATTGGCCGATACACGAGTGCGACCGCAGCTAGCACCTGCTTGCAGAGCTCGGCATCATCCGTCTTGCTGATCTGCTGCATCATCCGTTCGTACAGGGCGTCTAGTCCAGGCGGGAACAATTCCAGCTTCCTCAGAACATTTCGCTTCGCCGTCGCTTGAAGGTGCTGACACACCAGCGCTACCCAGAGGAAGGTGTCGTTCGCATTCGACGTCAGATGCTCGAGCACGGCGTGTTGCGTTCGTTCGTCATACTTGTTCTGCTGCGCGAGCTCAGATACCTTTTGCTTGATATAGGCTTGGACTGCGGTCGACACAGACGCCGCATTTAGCTCGAGGCTCAGCCTGACCTTGTGGCCTGCCTGCTCTAGGCGTGCCTCGATCTCTGGCCAGTTGCGGCTAGAGACAATCCACTTGACGCGGGAAGAGGCAGACGACTGCTTTGCGACAAAGTCAAGCAGCTTTGGCAGGTCAGTGACGCACTCGTCCAGCGCGTCGATGATCAGATACGTAGTAGTCAAGCTCGGGTCCCGCAGCACGTCCGTGAAGATGTCCACCAGGGCAATCCACGCGTTTGCATCCTCAAACATGTTCTTGCCCGCGTCGTACTTTTTGCGAACGTGCGATGCAAGCGATTGCTGCTGTTTCACGAGCATGTACAGCAGCCCTCGTAGCACGGCTGTGGCGCTGTTGATGCGCGCGTCGGTAGCCTGGCAGAAGAAGTAGGATACTGTATTTGTCTTTGCGATCGTACTCGACGCCTGCAGCTCGTCGATGATACCACAAAGCAGCATCGTCTTGCCCTTGCCAGGGTCACCCTTGATCCACAGCAGCCGGCTCTGCGGGTCTTCGTGCCATTGCCGGAAACTATCGTTGCAAAGGACCCAGCGGTATGAGTCTTTCAGCAATCCGCCCTTCGTATCCTGAATGCGCTTCTTGTCAGCATGCGAGTCGGTGCTACACAGGTCTTGGATACATCGTTTTGTCTTATCGATCTCGTCGTGAAGTCGCCTAAACGCTCCATCCACACCTTCGCCATAGCATGGTGCCAGGTCAACATCAACAACACCTAACAGTGAGTACACCTTGTCCTCCGGATGCGTGGTACGCCGGTGTTCAATCCACCGCAACCGCTTATTGATGCTGAATTCAGATAACGAAGCTCCTTCCAGCGCTAGACGCGGTATGCCTGTGACCTCTTGCACTTGCTGTATCAACGATCTTTTGTCACCGAGCTTCTCCCATTCTCGTGAGAAGAACTCGACCGAGCTCGGTGCGAGAAGCTCCTGGAGTGTCCAGCCTCGGGTGAACCATTCGCTTTTTTGGACCTCCTTAGATTCGTATGCTTGCGGACCGGAAACGTTCAATAAGACAAAGAAACGTTGAAGCATGACGTGATACCAGCGAAACACAGGATGGATAAATAGTAATATCCAGATCCAAGTAAACTGATCGGTTCTCTGCGACTCCGATGCCTGTGGGTTGCACACTGGGGTGGTGTCCAAAGGTCGGCTCGAGACATCCGACAAGTAGACATAACATCGAGCCGAATTGCGGTACCAGCGAAACATAGACTGGATAGCCACCGACAGCTCAGCCTTGTTTGCCTTTTTGATGCAGCAGGTATCGACCCAGAAGTACTGCAAACCATCTCGTTGAGCTTGTTCGCCACAGAAGCGAATCTTCGCATAGCCAGGCTTGCTCTTGCCCGTGTTCTCGACCACGTCTTCGAAGGTCACCTCGTCCGCTTCCGCTCCCCATCTGTGGGAAAGTATCGCATACGGCGGCTTTGTGTCTTCGTCAAACTCGGTGATAGAGAGATCTTTATTTTCTTCATACTTGAGAAGACGCATCGCTTTGTATGGGTGCAGGGTCGACGCGTGTAGCAGGAACGAAACGCACGAGGCTTAACGCGGCAGCCTAGCAGCAAGAGCGTGCGGCGACGAGGCTGTCTAGCAAGACCTTCGCACCCTAAGCATTAGCGATAGTAAAAGGAGGGACAGGATATACTGCACTGGGTTATCGCATTACAGAGCTGCAGACTGCGATCGCGTTCTGAGTTAAGGCGGGCGCTTGCTGCTATGAAGTGTGGTGAGGGTGTCGCATGGCAGCTTGGGCGGGGTAGGCAAGGCTGAGTGCATGCGCCTGGACGTCAGACACAAGGCTGTGGCCTGCCTCAATTGGATAAATCATCGGAACGTATGCGAAACTCCTCGGATAGTGCAAAATCCTCGGTGATATAAGTGGTGTGATAGAGTGCCAAACTGCTCCCACGGAGCTTCCAGTTTTAGTAACGCCAACCACTTACCGGTACAGTGTCCGTGCAACCAATGCACGGATTCAACCAATGCACGCTTTTCCTCACCAAAATTGCCTTTTTTAAAGAAAATTCTAAGTACTCTACTTTCTAAACTAGACCTTTAATAAAAAGACTTCTAATACTAAAGTTATAGTATATAGCTAGCTCTATAACTTTTATATTTAACATCTTATAAAATAGCTTTATTTTAACTATATTTAGTAAAAGTAGTAAAATTAGACTAGATAGAATTCTCTAAGATTTTAATAGAAGATAAAAAATAGTAAGTAGACTAACTTTAGTATAGAACGTTTTATTATAAAACTACTATTAAAATAGTTATTTAGCCTTTTTAAATATTTAGATATAAAATATCTTAAATTTAGTATATTACTAGAAATAAATACTTTAACTTAAAAACTTCTAATACTAAAATTAGTCTAGTTACTATTCTTTATCTTCTATTAAAATCTTAGAGAATTCTTTTTAGTCTAATTTTACTACTTTTCCTAAATATAGTTAAAATAAAGCTATTTTATAAAATGTTATACATAAAAGTTATAGAGCTAGCTATATACTATAGCTTTAGTATTACACTTTCTTTAATAAAGTCCTTTGTTAAAGAGCTAGATTAAATAGAAAATCTTAAAAAAGAGGTAATTTTGGTGAGAAAATGCGTGCATTGGTTGAATCCGTGCATTGGTTGCACGGACACGGTAGGTACCGCTAAAGTGCACGTGCACGCTCGACACTAAAGATAGCCATCATGTGGCTGACTGGGAAGCGCCTCTTAGAACACCAACATCAGGTTCATCGGGTCGTTAGACGATCAGTGGAGCGCCTAGATGAAATTTGAAACTCTGTGAGGGGTTTTCTCGTACTGAATGCGGGATGGGCATTACTACGGATACACAGGTCACCGAGTGCGTGAGTCTAACTTAAGCAAGTAACCTTCTAAACTCAACCTCTGCTACCATATGCGCGCGACTGGGGCTCTATAAAGTTGCGGTGCGCTCTCTTCTGCAACGTGTGCTACGCTTACCTGCAGCGCTAAGGCTTCTTCGGCCTCCTGTGCACGTTTGAGCTTCTTACGTGTTCCCTTGTCTGCGGTGGCCTCTGCCTCTCCCTCTACCACTGCCTCTACCGCAATGTGCTTTGGTCGACCGCGTTTTCTCTTGCCTTGCGCTTGTTTGTTCGCCTCCTGCTCAGCACGCTTCGCCCGTGCTGCTTCGATGTCCTCGTAGCTCATTACCCTCGCCTTCCCCTTCCCAAGGATCTCCGACTTTGTCTTCCGGCGAGTTCTAGCTTCGTCGTTCATCTTCGATAGGAGCTGAATCTGGTCTTGATCAAGGGCCTGCTGGGCAAAGGATACTTCAGCAGCGTTGGCGAGCTTCTGCACGAGCTTCCGATGTCGCGTTGTACTTATCTCGTCGTGAGGATCTTGCTTGACTAGGGTAAGCAGTGATGCAAGAGCCTCTGACGATACTGGAGTCACTGGAGTCTGGGCGATCGTGTCTTGTGGTTGTGGTCCACTCCCTTCGCAGGCTACACGGATGGGCAGTATGGTAAGTGCGTCGGGGACTGGCTTTGCGATGTCTCTGAGTACTCAACGGCAGTCACCATCGTCCGCTTTACGCCGGCACCTCTATAGTCTCTTCGGTCATCCTTACCTACTAGAACTTTGACAGAGCCTAGCATAGAAAGCATCACTCCTGTCTCGTCCATGTTGTACACGTTCTCCGGCAGTATGTCCGGCCTACAGAGCTCTGGTCCAATCACCTCGAACCAGTGTGTCACCTTGTCGTGTATGTTGTTGTCGTGACGATTCCAGTCCATCGCCCTGTTGTACCTCCGCGCGAGTTGTGGATGGCGCTTTGCGAAGGCCGGAGGCCAATTCTTGTTCGGCGGCTTGATCGCTTTCGTCGCGGATCGCCGGCGGGCGATGCTGAAGGTTAGGGAAGGTATGTCCTTGATCCGCAAGGGAAACCCGAGAGCTGCTGATTTGATTATGTGCCGGACGAAGGCCTCTTCTTCTGATGGCGTGAGGTACTGCTGGCGCTGGGCCTTCGTCCGTCGCGACGGTCGTCCCTTCGCACGATACCATACAGTGGTACGCGACACAGGGACATCGCTGCGTTCTGCTAGAGCAGTATAGGTCCTACGCACACTCACGGGTAGGTTCTGCGCCAACGCTAGGCTGGCTGGACCCATGGCTACTTACTGTGATGATGTTGGTGCATAGCGCACAGCGCGAACATCTGTAAGAACAAGCCCAGTTCTTCAAGCCCACCTTACATCACCCGACAACTACCCGACTCAGATCCGTCTTCCAACTGCTCCTCAGTACAGTCTTCCCCAAGCTTCCAGGTATAAGAGGGGAAGCCTCTACAGAGTTCAGATAGATAGTTTTGAAGTATCCTTTTGTACAAGACCTATAGGAATAGAGATCTAGTCCTGCAGTTTATCCTAGTGCTCCTATACACCTTGTAGCAGATACCTATGCGATTTAGACCCTTTTAGCATCTTGTGTTATTATATTATACTTTAAAACTTGTCCTAGCTAGTAACAGCTTTATAATAATATTGCTACAGTTTATTTAGTTATTTGCACATGCGCAGCTAAGGTATTATACCTAAACTAAACAAGTCTTTAAATTGTTTATACAATAGTTAGAATACTAAAGATCTTTTAATAACTAAAGCCTATAGGTTTAGAACTTCTTATAACTTACTACTCTAGAATTAACTTTAGAAAAGCTGCGTTAGATTGCGCTAAGATAGATACTTAGAGACTATTAATAACCTACCTAATTTAGATACAACACTAATATTAGGCACTACTACAGGACCTACTACTTAGTCCTAGAACTAATTAAGAGCTAGACACTTCTAGAGCTCTATATTAGTATAACTGTCTTCTGCTAACAATAGATTTAATTTAGAGCTATCTTACTACAATCTCTTAGAAGAGATAGCCTAACTGCAGCAGGAACTTACTTAGTTATGTGCTAGTCTTGCTCTAGCAGATTACTTTCTACTTATAATAAAAACACTACTAATAGGTATACTATATTAATTTACTATAAAGCAGCTATTAGAAGCTAGCTTAGTACTTATAGTATGCAAGAAGCTCTCTAAAAAGACTTCTAATATTAAGGCTCTTACTAATAGAAGTAACTTTACTTTTTAGTAATAGTGTGCCTTTATTTAAGACTAACTTATTATTAATATAGACTACTATTAGAGTATATATACTAATATAGCCTTTATCTAGAGTTATACTTCTAGATTAGCAAAAGAATACTTAGAACCTTAGTACCTTTCTAATAACAAGTTAGACTGTTTTTATACTGTAAAAGAGATAATTATACTTCTTAAGATATACTTTGTTACTAAGAATAAGTAGGCAGAAAGCTAAGTAGCCTTTAATTAACTCTAAATAGAGAAATTAGAAGCTTTTTCTACTTTTAAGAGCTACTTCCTTAGTGCAGCTATTAAAAGAAAGGTACTCTAATTAGAATAGTTTTACTATATATAGACTAAGATCTCTCTAAGTATTTAAGTACTTAATCTAAGCTTTAAGCAGTAATAGTATAATTTCTTTTCTTAAATAGTAGAATACCTAACTGCTTACAATATAGAAAGAAAGAACAACTTTACTATACTACTACCTCTAGTTTTATAACCTTTAAGATTAATAAGAACACTTTAGTTAGATATAAACTAAAGCTCTGTTACAACAGGTTAATAAGATTACTTTTTTCTTAGCTAATCTACTTACTTTGCCTAGAGTACCTTTGTACTCTACTAACTTTTTAATATACCTATACCTATAAAGAATATAACTCTAGAAGCTTACTATAACTATAAGAAGCTAAGATACTTTACTAAGAATTGTATAGTACTCTGTATATACAAAATTAAGGTAGAATAAGAAGACTTTATTAATACTAAAGAAGACTTTAATAAGACTAATACAATCTCTATAGAAAATAGTTCTGCCTAAGAAGATTATCTTACCTAGGCCTAAACTAATATAATCTATCTAATCTTTTACTATTTTATTTGTTTAGTAGTTATTTCTTTACCTTTACTATTCTTTGCAACTAAAGGCTTAGTGTTTAACTCTACTCTTTAGTTAATACTAGTGCTTAAGAATTTTTGTTTTTAAACTCTAATATTATATATTCTATCTCTACTGTACTTTATAAACTTATCTAAAAGCTACTCTTTTTAGTTTAAGTTAAAGGTTTCTAGAATTAAATTACTTCTTTTATAACCTAGTATATACAGTTACACCTTATAGTTGATAGCTAGAAGGTATATAACTACTCTTTTATTATTATCGACTTTAGATTATAAGACTATATTATTAGAGTTAAGTAGTTAAAGTATTTTAAGCTATAACTTAATATAGATAGGTCTTAGTTAATATAGCCTGCTAAATACTTTTAATTATATAATTCTGTACTACTTTTATTAATAGCTTTGTAATAACCTTTTAGAAAAGGCAAAGCCTAACAAGATATAAAGTAATAAGATACTCTATAGAAATAAAAAGAGTTTTAGTAATAATACAGCTTTAGTACAACTGTTTAATATATAAAAAGTATATTAAGATTGCCTAAGTTTTATTTATAACTCTTAGTACTACCTAACAAAGTAGTAAACACCTTTGTAACTAGTCTAAATAAAGTTGCTACTATTACTTTACTCTTAGCTAATACTTTCTACTTTTTAATAAAAAAACTACAAAACAAGTTCTTTACAACTAATCTATATAAGATTAATTATATTATAAAAAAAAAAGTATAACTAAGACAACTTTAATAATACCTAACTAATCTAGAAATACTTACTAGCTTAATACTCTTAGTATACTAATATATTTAGTAAAGTAGAAGCTAAAAGCCTTTTAGAATACTACCTTTATAACTACAGGATTATTTTAGAAGAACTCTTACTAAACTATTACTTTCTCTTATACAAACAGAAACTAGAAGAACTTAAAGCTACTAAGAAGTTTGTATAAAAACAGCTGCGCTATAGTTAGATTAAATATAGCTAAAGCCTATTTATATTACCTATACTGTGTGTATAAAAACTAAATCAAAGCCTGTATATCTATATAGACTATTATAAATTAAATAATTTAACCTATAAAGACTTCTATCTAATACTTTGTATAGATAAGCTGCTTACCTAACTATTTAAAGTAAAGATATTTACTAAGTTTAATATTAAATTAGCTTTTAACTAAATCTATATAGATCCTACTTCTAAAGAGTATACTATATTTTAGACGTGTTATAGTATATATAAATGCAAGGTTTTACTCTTTAGGTTATATAATAGCTCTGCTATATATTAATACTATATAAACAACGTCTTAATTAATTACTTAGATAACTTTTATATTACTTAACTAGACAATACCTTTATCTACTTTAAAGATACTTAGACCTACTTAATATATATTAAAAAGGTTCTAAAACGTCTTTACTCTATAAGCCTGCAAGTTAATATTAAAAAAAGCAAATTCTATATAACTTAAACTTGTTACCTTAGGTATACCTTTATAAACAAAGGTATTAAGGTTAATTCTAAGAAGGTATAAGTTTTAGTAGATTAGAGGCTACTAACAACTATAACAGGTGTAAAATTATTCCTAAGCTTTACTAGTTTCTATTAACAATTTGTGCCTAAATTCTTATAAGTAGCTAAACCTCTAATTATATTACAAAGCCTAGCAAACTTATTTATATAAACGCTAAATTGCTAAGATAGCTTTAAAAGACTTAATAAAAGCTTACTAGCTATCTTAATACTATATTACTTTAACTTTAACTTTAAAGTTATGCTAGAGACTAATATATTTAATAAAGTAGTTGCAAGAGTTATATCTTAGAGACATCGTAATAGGCACTAGTACTCTACAGTGTTCTATAGCTGTTCTCTATTAAGTTTAAAGCTTAACTAAGAGATCTATAACAAAGAGCTCTTTGCTATTCTCTAGGCCTTTAATAAGTAGAGAGTAGAGCTAACGTTAACGCTAAGTTAGATCTAAGTTTACTCTAACTACTATTCTCTAGAATATTTTACAACTACTAAAGTCTTAAATACTTAACAAGCTAGATAGATAGAAGTACTTACTTTGTTTAATCTCTAAATTAAGTATACTCTAGAGAATAATAATAAAAGAGTAGACATCTTTAGCTAAAAAAAGTAAGACCTAGCTAACTTTAAGTTAGTGTAGAAGGATAATTGCTTCTAGGTAATATTAAGTCTCTAATAACTTTATAACTATATTAACTCTAATCTTCTCTAAGTCTATCTTTTATATTTCTTAGTACACGCTATCTACACCTTATAGCTAGAGATATAGTTAGACTCTTTAGAACTAATTAAAGCTATACTGCAATATAATTACTAGGCCTTTAAGAAAGAGTAAAAATCTCTAGCTTTTAGTTATTAAATTTATAATAGTCTACTTCTATACTAAGATTGTCTGTATATAGTCTTAGACTTAGTGCTGTGCACTTGCTTTATTTAAGAAGCTTATAACTAAGTATCTACTACTTACCTAAGTATAAAGAAAACCTACTAGCTACTATTCTAATAGTATTACTAGCAAGGCATAGGCACTAGCTATAAACAATATGTGCAAAATTATATTTCTTGTTACTATTATTATCTAAAACAGACTTAACTCTATAGGTCTTTTTATTTATTATATTTCTTTAATTAACCTATACAGCACCTATATATAGATTTTAAGAATTTTCTAAAGGACAAAGCTAGATATAATTTAATACTTATTATTATTTACTATTTAATAAAGCAAGCAATTACTATTCTGTACTATAAGATAATAACTATACAAGAGATAGCTTTTTTATTTATTTAATAGGTTTATTGTTTTAGTTATACCTCTAAGTTAATAGTATTTAATTATAGACTCTAGTTTGTATTCTATTTCTAGTTAAAGTTTTGTTAGATTATTAGCGTTAAAGTTAAGCTTTTTACTACTTACTATAAGAAAACTAACAGCTAAATAAAGATTATAAACAAGTATATTAACTAGCAGCTATAACTATTTATAGTATACTATTAAGATAGCTAGTCTAAATTGCTACTACTTATTAACTATATACAGCTTACTTTACCTTATTATAGTATTAGAATAACTCTCTATTAAGTATTATTTAGAAGTAAACCTAGATAGAGCTAGCAGTAGAATAGACTTAATATAGATACAACTTCTTATAACAACTTAAACTACTAAGATATACTTACTCTTGCAATCTATATATACTAAGCTTAAAAGGTAGCTAAAGAGAATATAGAAAAGGCGCAGCTACAAACAAGAGCTACTAAAGACAAGTATTATAGTCTAGTTAACTAGGCAGTAGGTAATAAAGTATACTTGTTAACTAAGAACCTAGCTATTAAGTGTCTTAGCTCAAAGCTATCTAACCTATAAGAAGGTCTGTTTAAAGTTCTTAAGTAAGTTAGTTATTTATAGTATTTAAAACTTCTTTCTAGCTTATAAATCTATAATATCTTTGCTATAGATATACTTTGTAAAGACATAGTAGACTCTCTGCCTAGATAAAAAGCTCTAAAACCCTTAGGTATTCTAATTTAAAGAGTTAAGAAATAGAATATATATAAGATACTAGTAAGTAAACTCTTTTAATAATATTTAAAGTACTGTATAAGCTAAGTAAGACACAACCTTAACTTTACTTAGTACCTAGCAGAAAACTTTAAAAATACTCTTTACAAGCTAAGAGCGTTTTATAATAAGTATCTATAATTACTAAGTTTTCTAAAGTAGTTACTAAATTAGATTAAATTCTAGAAAGAAAACAGCTAGTAATACTTTAAGTAAGCACGTTATAAATTTAAAAGATAAAGAAAATCTAGACTACTTTAAACTTCTACTAACTTAGCTAAGTAATAAAGAAAAATATCTACTCTACTATATAGGTAGTAATTAAGCTAAAGCTTTACTAATATTACTTACCTTCTTAAAACTAAGTTTATTAGTAGTCTAGCTGTTCTTAGAGACCTTAATAACTTAATTATAAAGCAGATTATCTTCTTTATACTAGTTTAAGAAGTAGTTATAGCCCTAGAAGATAATAAAAAGCAGAATAGCTTACTCTTTAGTATTAATACTCTTAATAACTATTGTCTACTTTTAATTACCTAGCTAGACTTACTTTAGTTGTCTTTGTCTTGTAAGAACAAGCCTAGTTCTTTAAGCTTATCTTACATTACCTAACAACTACCTAACTTAGATCTGTCTTCTAACTACTCTTTAGTATAGTCTTCTCTAAGCTTCTAGGTATAAAAAAAAAAGCCTTTACAGAGTTTAGATAGATAGTTTTAAAGTATCTTTTTGTACAAGACCTATAGGAATAGAGATCTAGTCTTGTAGTTTATCTTAGTGCTTCTATATACCTTATAGCAGATACCTATACAATTTAGACTTCTCTAGCATTCTGCGTCGATATATGTCTCTCTAAAGCTATAATAACTACTTTAGTAGATATCTAGCTTATTATAAAGCTTGTTTTATTAAAGTTATAAGTATTATTATCTTAGATACTATACTTAGCTTTAATATTAGCTACTAAGCTAAACTAGCTCTAGATTACCTTAGAATCTTTACAGAGAGCTTTCTTGTAGTTATACTTGTAATTAAACTTTACCTTAAGCTCTAGTTAGCACTTAACAAATATACTAGGCTAGTTTAAGCTAATATAGCCTAGACTATGCTTAGTACACAAAGAATTAGCTATATTAGCTATAGCTAATAGGCAGAAAGCAAATCTTTGCGCGTCTAACTTAAGTATATACTTAACAATTACCTACTTTTTATTATTATCTAGTCTTTGTAAGTTAAGTATTATATTAGCACGTAAAGATTATTTTGTATATTAATTAAATAGTGTCTTTTAAAGAACGCTATAGATTACTATAGTATATTGCTAGGACAGATTTATGTCTCTTTTAAGAGCTTAAAATATAAGCTGTATCTAATATTTATTTAATACGTTTCTCTAAGCTTATTAGTAAGGTATTTGTGTAGGTAAAGTAGTTTAGTAGAGTCTTAGCAAAAGTAGGCGACTTGCCTGTAAGGTACGTTATCTAAGCTAAAACCAATCTAAATTAGGCAAATAGTAACATACTTTACAAGCAAGTTGCTTATACAGGCAAGTTACTTACTTTTACTAAGACCTTACTAAACCTTACTCTATTATAGCCTAAAATACTATACTTTAGTGCTGTAAAGTATAGTACAGCTTAGAATATTATTTAAAGACTACTTTTATATTATTCTTATATATTTATATATTATATCTAGTCTAATTATACTGTTTACAGCGTTGTTAAGAAGTCTTACCTACTTTAGCGCGCGTATGCTTTTTTAACTTCTTACTATTACTATACGCTCTAAACTCTTTTAAAGCTGCTATTTACTGCTTTTTCTTAACTATAAAGGTCTCTTTCTTCTAGATTTGCTTTTTTTCTACAATTTATATTCTATAGCAGCTGCTAGAGCTATATAAAGCTTAGTATTTTCTTATTATGCTAAAACTAGCTTGTGTAATAAAATTACTCTCTTCTTTGCATAGTGCTTAAGTGTGCTTAGTATAGAATTAAGTAAGCTGCCTTGCTACTTTTTATACTTCTTTTAAATTAGAATTAATTGCAACTAAAGTTCTAAGGTATTACTAAGAGTTTGCAACTGCTAGAGCTTATTATTATTAAAGAGTTATAGTAATAGAGTATACAGCTTTATATTAAGGCTTATTATAACCTATTCTAAGTTAAAGAAAACTAGTTTAGCACCTTAGAACTTTCTTTAGATGTTGCTAGAGGTAAACACAGTATTATAGGCTGCTTTAAAGCATAGCAAGAACTTAAGCTTTATAATATAGTTAATCTAGTTGTATATAAGGTCTTTAGCTTAGCACCTATATACCTTCTTTAAAGAGGCAAAACAGCCTATATTAAGTAGCTGTAGAAAGTGCAATAAATACAGAAGTATATATATAGTAATAATCTTGTTATCTTTATAGTATTTCTAGAAATCTAGCAAGTTATAGCTCTTATAACTATTAATAACTAGTAGATAGTAGCTACTAATAGTACGCTCCTTTATATGCGCATTAAAATACTTTAACTAGTTAAAACTAAGTTTGTTAGTAGTCTAGCTGTTCTTAGAGACCCTAATAACCTAATTATAAAGTAGATTATCTTCTTTATACTAGTTTAAGAAGTAGTTATAGCTCTAGAAGATAATTAAGAGTAGAATAGCCTACTTTTTAGTATTAATACCTTTAATAACTATTGTTTACTTTTAATTACCTAGCTAGACCTGCTTTAGTTATCTTTGTCTTTCTAAAGCTATAACAACTACTCTAGTAAATATCTAGCTTATTATAAAGCTTGTCTTATTAAAGTTGTAGGTATTGTTATTCTAGATACTATACTTAGCTTTAATATTAGCTACTAGGCTAAACTAGCTCTAGATTACCTTAGGATCCTTGCAGAGAGCTCTCTTGTAGTTATACTTGCAATTAAACTTTACTTTAAGCTCTAGTTAGCACTTAACAAACGTACTAGGCTAGTTTAGGCTAACATAGCCTAGACTGCACTTAGCGCGCAAAGAATTAGCTATATCAGCTACAGCTAACAGGCAGGGGGCAAATCTTCGCGCGTCTAACTCAAGTATATGCTTAACAATTACCTGCTCCTTGTTATTGTCTAGTCCTTGTAAGTTAGGCATTGTATCAGCGCGTAAAGGTTGTCCTGCGTGTTGATCAGATAGTGTCTTTCAAGGAACGCTATAGATTGCTGCAGCGCGTTGCTGGGACAGATTCGCGTCTCTTTTAAGAGCTTGAAGCGCAAGCTGTATCTAACATTTGTTTGACGCGTCTCCCTGAGCTTGTTGGCAAGGCATTGGTGTAGGTAGGGTAGTTTAGTCAGGTCTTGGCAAAAGTGGGCGACTCGCCCATGTGGGCGACTCGCCTGTGGGGTACGTTAGCTCTTTTAAAAGCTTTAGCTCAGCACATTCTATCGTGTAATACATTACTAAGCTGTATCTCAAAGAACTATAGAGTTATACCTACCTAAAGTTAGAGACTCTAAGTACACAGGGGTACCCAGTTTGCCAGCCTACCCTGATCTGAGGTCAACGCTGCATCACTGGTTTGGCGAGATGCACATTAGGATGCTTGACGGTCGGCGCATCTTTCGTCCTCGATGGTACTCGACATGCTGTGAGCGCCAATCGGCATGAGCATATGTGGCAGGGGAGTCATATCTTCGCTACCAGTGACGCATAAGGTAGTACCGCAGGGTGCATTCTGCTGCCCAAATGCTTTTTCGAATAACGTAGGGTGCATTCATCGGTATCTGAATTCATGGCAATTAGTAGAAGTTTGCCGAGAAGATATTGGGAGAACCTGAAAGAGATGTAGGATTCCGATAACAGCGTGTACGGGGGAGCGATTAGTGATGAGAGCTAGGCTATTATCTGTAAAAGTAACGCAGCGGAGTTTAGCGAGGGGTGGGGAACGTTACCAGTAGCGAAGTTCTTCCCCGCTTTTGCTTTATTGGCGTGCAAAACCGAGGTAATGCTATCCTGCTCATCTTTGACGCGCTTTCCTGACCATGCTCTGGAACGTTCACGCCCACCCACGTCTTCTGCAAACAATCTCATTTATTTGCGAACCGCGGCCATGTCCACTGGCACACAGTACGTTGGCCATCATTCGTCGAAGCATGCTCGATACCATTGTATGATATGCCATCGGCCATTTGATCGCAAAGACGTCTTGTCAAGGCACATGCACCTTCACGATGCACATCGCCCGCCACCTACCACACGGAGAAAGGCCTGCCAGTGTTGTGCAAAATCTAAGACACGCTGCAGTGGAGAACGACCGAAATGCTCATCCTGTGCACGAAGAAATCTAGTCTGCAGCTTTGAAGACGCTGCAGGAACAATGCATCAGAATACTAATCAGCCATCGTCCACTAGCGCCGAGCAAGACAGTCCTGCCCCAGCTCAACGACTGCCGCAATCGTCCTCCTTGAGCTACGAAGGCTCCGTCGTTACTCCGCCAGCTAGCGAAGTCCAGTCAACGGAGCCTATCCTAGATCAGAATGGATTCGACTTCTACCCGTCAAAGGCAGGCCTGGCGGCAACCGTGGATCACGGGACGAATGAGCTGGGTAGTCTGAGCTCGGATCTGATATTCATGCCTTTTGACAATCTTGGCCTCAATACCAGTTTCGACTGGATGTTTGAAAGCAGCGGTTCAGAGTACCACCAGCCAAATTCGTCTCTGGACATCGGAGACGGCAACGAAAATTCGCCATCTCAGCTATTACAGATATCTGCTCCCCAAACTTCGCCTCGAACAGCAACAGTGACAGTAGGGAGTGATGATCTTGGCGATGGCGCATCGCTGCGTGGGCTCCTGATACCGCAGCCACAAGACAAGAGCGGTCATGGGGATCCTTGGCCTTTGGAAAGCCCTCGACCTCCGTTGAAGCATATCATCCTTCCTCGCCTAGAATTTCATCAACCCGAGTCGTCTCAGTCACGCGGGCGGTTCTTTGATCTGATGCCAATGACCGACATGACTTGGGATGCTCTACAACGATGCCTACGGCTTCCATTTGAGGACAATACATTGCAGACTCTTGACTTGGAACACTTCCCTTCCAAAGATGAGCTAGATCAGTGCATTGACCTGTATTTCGCTTATTTTCAGCCAATGCTCTCAGTCATTCATCAGCCAACCTTTGACCCAGGAAAGAACCTCATGGTCACGATAGCAATAATATGCATTGGAGTGTGCTATACACAATTACATGGATCTCAAACGTTCTCTATTGTGTTATCCGAGCTGAACCGTCGTCTTTTGGTATTCATGGCTGAACACGATCACCGTTTTGTTCGGACGCAGTCATATCTAGTGGCTCAACTACTGCAAGGGACCCGTGAGTGTTTAGCCAAAACGAATGCGTTGACAATAGACTAACATGTGATGATTGCAGATGGATACTCTAGCGGAAGCGAGCGCTTGTTTGAACTCAGCGAGTCATCACGCTATAATTTGATCTACCATGCAAAATGTATGGGGCTGTTTCGTTCCGAAAGTATGAACCATGTGCCTTTGGGAGCCACAGTCAAGGAGAGCTGGCAGGGATACATCTGCGCCGAATCCTCTCGGCGTCTGGCATGGGCAGTGTTCCAGTACGATATATCTGCGGCCTACCTTCACAACACTCGTCCATTTCTCAGTTTTGCAGACTTAAACCTCAATCTTCCAGGTTCAAAGGAGCATTGGGAGTCTGAGAGTGCTGAAGTTTGGGCGAGCCTGCATCCATGGTCTCAACGAGCCCCTCCAGTCTCACCTTTGCAAACAAAGCTGGCGTTATTTTTTGATGGTAGCCCGAACCCAACCGACACTCTTAGTGAAGAGCACTTGTTTATCATTGTACTGATACTTCTTGGTATGATACTGGTGGAGAAGCAGACTAGATCATCCCCTCTGGAAAACCCAGCCACGCCTCTTGGCTATGAGAACAGGCAACAAATGTTGGTACACATGATTGATCAAACAAAAGTCCCAATTCTGGCTATGATTGGTACTCACACGCAATCGGAGATTGAACGCCTTGTGCACCGTACGCAACTGGTTCATATCGCGCACATATATGGCGCCGGCGATTTGATGAATTGGCTTTTCCCTTACCTTCGCGATGACGATGCTGAAAAGGACATAATCAAGATCCGAATGAGCCGGTGGGCGAACGAAAATCCCAGGAGGATGAGAGAGACGATCTACCACAGCGCCCAGATTCTCAGTCTTGTAAGGCACTACCCGTCGCAGATGCCTCTACAATCCTTTCTCATATTCCATGCTGGAGTCGTACTCTCCTGCATGTCAAGCTTGCTTCCCGAAAGCTGCACGTCTCTCCGTGTACCCTCAATTCAGCTCGAGAAGTTGGCAGCTGACGAGACTGCCAAGCAAATGAGATGGGTAGAAGAAGGTGGGGAATCGATTCTTAGTTTGACTGGGGTCCCGTCGCTGTGCTGTCCTACAGGGAGACAGAAAATCTTGGACCAGACAGCTCTATTACTGAAACGTCACAAGACCTGGGGGATCTCAAACATCCTCGTGAAGATCGTCATCTCTCTTCAAAAACGAGATATATAAGAAAATGGGTTGAAGGGAATGTGTGCGTAGGTCTCTATCCTATGACTACGATTAAGCTAGACACAGGTGCATTCTGTACAAACACAAGGCCAAAATCCATTGAAAACCGGTGTCTGCCTCCTGAATGCGCTTTAAAGATTGCTTTGTGCTCTTGTCTCCTCAAATGGCTGTTTGTGTCTAACAGAGCCAAGCTGTGTCAGCCCAAAGTCGTAGCTAGAAACGCGATGGCGTGTTGAAGCGCTCTTGTATACTGTAACTTGACATCTTTGTCTCCATGATTTGGCCTCGATGCAAAGCCATGTCCCACATTTGGGTACATCTCCAGAGTGAATGGTATCCCATGTTTCGACCGCTCTTTTGACCAATTCCGGAGATCTGAGGCAAGTGTTGCAGGGACCATGGTGTCTTCTTCGGCCAATCCAACGTAGACGGGCGCCTGGATATCATCCATATCATCGGCTTCTACAAAACTCGGGTGAAAAGACACGGCCGCTTTCAACAATGTCTTTGCCAGTCTCAATACATGTTTTCCACCAAAACAGTACCCCACCCCAACGACAGTGGTGTTCGGATACTGCTGCAATAGATAGGTCAGTAGCTCCTCTAGCAATAGTGACACGCGTTGAGGATTATGGCGCTCTAGCCACGCGGGAAAGTCGTGATCCCGCATTATCCTCTCATCTTCTTCAGACCACGGTTCTTCCTCCGGTGATCTGACTTCATGTTGCTTGAGATACTGAATCGGTAGCGCGTCGCCTGTTTCAAAATTAGATAGGGTCCTACAGAATGCTTTGAGCGTCCAAGGAATAGAGTAGCGTATGTAAGTACTGACTCTATTGGACATGCAGAACAAGACATTTTTGCGGACCTTTGAAGTAATCTGGTACTATAACATGCCACTCTTCTTGTGCAAAGGTGTCCGCGAGAATGAGGTTATGTGTAACAAGGCCAAAGCCATCAGGTAGTAGCAACAATAGACCTTTCTTTAGATTGTCTCGAGACACCGACGACTCGTATACGTGGATCGAGCCTATTGTGGTGACCTCACCGCGAGGCTCGTAGGAATCTTAACTGGGTCAGATACTCGCTGTTACAACCCGACGCTGACAAGATGTAGGAACAGAACCCCGGGCCTTTGGGGTCTCCATCGTGTGCCAATTATAATTAGATACTGATGAATTAAATACCTGGTCCAGCTGTCCCACTCTCACAACAGCTTGCCATCTCCTGCCTTCCGATTTATGAATTGTTTGTTAGGCTAACTGAACGTGAGGCAAAATGCAGCTCTCTACTGCCCTTCACGACTCAAAACGAGACAATGTGGAAAGAGAGTAATGTATCCGCGGTGATCGGGCGATGACAATGTATAATTTGCTGTCATCTCGAGGATAGATATGGAGATCACCGGTCATGACTGATCCGAATTAAGTGGTCGGAATGAGTCGACATTTCCGAACTCCGGAGTTCCTCGGTAATCCTTAGCCCGGGCGGAGAGTGGCATTTCAAGCACCGACGGTTCGTTTGTGTCCGTCAGGTGGGCAAACCCGGACGTCGTTGCTGACAATCCACACCGGGGAAACATGAATTGAATACGGGACGGCGGGTTGACAAGACATGAATGGGGGGGTTAGCGGCACCGCGACTAGATGTGTTTGCGTGAACAGTTTGTGTTCCCCAAGTCCGGTCGACAGACTGATGCGCTCTGATTGGTAATCCACCCAATCTGAATAAACGATTCATCGCCGTGCAAGTTGACTATGTTCGTAATATGAACGAGAATGCATCGAGAGCTTGGAAATCACTGCATCGGTTCAGGGCTTTAAGCCATTCAACAATTAGCAATGAATTCGACTTCTTCACTTGGGCAACTGCGTGTTCCTGACCGGTCAAATCGATTGGAAGTCCATGTTCCTCATTCTCTCCCACTCAGGGAGATGGTATCCTGGGGGACAAGATTCGACAGCATAATCCGTTCTCATCCCTTGGTCCTTGCTGTCAGTGCCCTCTGCCTTGTACTTGAGCGGTGAAGCAACTACATCCAGGTTGCCCAATCCCCAAACTTCGCCGCTTGTTGTCTGGAAATACTCTTTCTTGAAGGCCTTCTCAAACTCTCGATCAGCCAGGAAACCTTTGATAGCATGCTGCTTCTTCCCATGACTAACGATCTCGTCGTAGTGACGTATTTTGCCAACGATGCCTTTGTTGCGGGCCTTTAGTTTCTTTTGTTGTTTTTCATCATATTTTCCATAGCTGAGCATTTGTAGATTGGAAACAAGCAGAGAGCATTGCACGACGTATGAACCGCCTTCACGAGCCCGGGAATAAAGCGCGTGAAGAATTCCTGCGGCACCAGCATGTCCGGTTCTAGATTATAGTTTAGCGAGGTAAATTACGCTTCACGTGTCAAATGTAGAGACAACAAGGATACATACAAGTAGTCGACATTGGGGCCGGCAAAAATCTGAGGCTCGTCGAAGCCGTGGAATTCACCAATACCGTAACCGACACCGGTTGCCTATTGGATCAATCTGTCAGTTCTGAAAAGGCTCAATGCAAAGCAGATCAGCATGCGCACCGTATCTGCAATTTGTGCCCATCCAGGCCGAACCTTCCATGGGCCCTTCCAACCATAACAGTTCTCCTGGCAATACACAATCCCTGTTTCTCTGTTGGCGGTTAAGCCCAAAACTGCATCGCAGCCAAATCCAAGGTGTTCGAGAACTGCTGGACGATAGCCGTCAATGAATACATCGGCGTCCTGGATGAGCTTTAAAAGCTTCTTGCGGCCCAGGAATGTTTTCAGGTCGATATCGACACTTGTTTTTCCTAAACAACCTTCCATCAGCGTGATAGGCAACTCTGAATTTTTGGAACAGGACACCCGAATGACTGTTGCGCCCAGACTTGCACAAATCTTCCCAATAGTTGGGCCAGCAATAGCACGAGCGAGCTCTAGGACTTTGACACCTGACAAAGGTCGATAATCTGCTGAGTCAAAAGCTACGTTGTCCCACGACGCCGGAGGTTGTTTGTAATATGGCTGTGAAATGAGGTTGTAGAATGGCTCATCCCTTATAGCCTCTCCATGCGGTGTGGCCTTGAATGCCTCTTCCCTCAAGCATATTGTTCCAGGCGTCCGATAGACGTTATTACACCAATCATCGAGCACATCGGAGTCTATCTCACCCACAACTTTGGCGTACATCTGGAGTATCTCCTCCCAGGTAAGATTATCTTCGTCGTGTTGGGGGATTTGGAGCATTTCGAGCAATGGAGTTGGGTCCATGCTGCCATGCAGTGAATACCATTGGCCGTCCTTAGTTTTGTAGATATTTGTGGCCAATTGACGGTATAGCTCTCTTGTATTGCCATGATCCCAACGTTTGACGGCCTCAATCATTTTCGGGCTGCCGGAGAGCCATTCTCCTTCGTGTCGGGTGAAGAGGGCGCCCAGACCATTGAGTAAAGCATGAGCAACATCGACTTCGATACGCTGTTCGATTCCGTAACGATCCTTACTGATGGCAAGGCCTAAGACGCCAATGTATCCTAGGAGTGCTGCTTGAGTTTCTGCGCATTTATAGGGTACCGGGTAAAAAGGTTCCTTCTCCTCCCCAGTAAAATCAAGCTTTTCCGTCAGATTTTGAACATCCTTTGGGACATTAAGTCGGGTATCTTTCACAATGTTCATGAATATTCTTTGCGCCTCTGATTGAATTGTGTAACGCTCCTCTTCGCCGATGGCTTCTGGTCCAGCCATGACAACTTCGATGATCTTAGTGAGTGAGGAGAGTTTGTGTTCGTTTCGCGGTGGCTATTGAGGTGATCTCAAGAATCGAGAGTACAAAAAATCTTGTAAAAAGAATTGAACAACCTAAAATCGACGCTCTCCGTAACCATGTTCGAGGCGGGTCTTGTTGGGGTTCAGGCGCGGTGCTCATTGTGGTTCGGGCGCGGTGCTCGTTGTGGTCCGGGAGCGGCGCTCGTTGTGGTCCAGGAGTGGTGCCGGCTGTGGTCGGGATGCGGACTTTTCGGCCCCAACTACGCATGACACACTCCGAAGATACCAAACAGAGCAAAAGTACTTGCCTATCAACATGGTCACTATTAGTAATCGTTTTGATGTGGTTAGAACATTTACTTATTCTTTCCGGTATAGTCCACTAGGAGATGCTGCACAGCTTTGGACTGTGATCGTAAAGTGGTATTTGAGGGGTTTGGCTGGGGTGTCTTTCACAGTCTTCCAAAGGAGTTTAGTATTGGGTTAGGTGTATTCCGTATCGCTATTCCTGAGTAGGCACGAACGGTGCTCTTCTCGCGGTGATTGCATGGTGGTCATGTGGTGGAAGGGTAGAAATGGTCGGGATTGGCACGCAAACCTGCTTGTTCGCGGCACTGTCAGTAGTTTGCAGGTTATTGCAAAATGTGTAAATTTGTCTAGCCCTACATATCTTCCGAGAATGGCGTTTCTAGAACTACTCTAGTGGCTTTTCGATAACTTCCCATTCGTTCCAGTTGACTTTCCGGAGCATCCTTCTAAATTTCCACCAGGTCCATGGCATAGTAAATGTATTCCAGCCTTCGTCATTCTTGTAGTAGGTGACACAACTTGACTTAGCCCACGCATAGACACCAGCTTGAAGCTTTTGCACTTCAGCATTATATGCAGCTTCTGTTGACCTCTTTGGGTGCATGGCAAACTTAATCCCTTCCTTTTCTTTTTGCAACATTTGCCTGACTGCTTTGGTGGTGAATCTTGCTTGTTGCTCCCAAGTGTCCTGCTGCGAAGACCATACTTGCGCTGAGTTGGGACCAAAGCAGTAGAACATGTTCGGGAACTGGCTGGTAGCTAAGCCGTACAGAGCTTCGGGATGATCTTTCCACTTTGTTTGTAGATCTAATCCATTCAAACCTTTGATACTTTCGTGCTCAAGGTACTGAGCAACGTTGAATCCTGTGCCAAAGATTATGACATCGAACTCCCGTTCGATCTCTTTCTTTGTCGTCTTTTCAGTCGACAGGACTCCTTTCTCGGTATATCTTACTAAGTCTTCTCGCACGACAGTACAATTGGGTTTGGCGAGTGAGGGGTAAAAGTTGTCAAGGTGTAGTGGTCTTTTGCAATAATCTTAGAGAGCAAGGGTCAGTACGCTTGCCAGGATGAGAGAGGTTCACCGCGCCACCTTTCGAGAACTTACATTTAGAGTCCGGTTGTAGTATCGTGCGCAGTTTGGGATCTTTAATCTGGGACTCCATGAATGATGTTGCAAGGTGAGTCATTTCGTCGTTTAATGGGTCTCCATCCGTTGCCATCTTGCGGCCATCAATCATCATACGCAGATTCATGCGAAGTCGAAGAAGCCAAGGAAGAAGTGGTACCCATCTCAAAGCCCATCGGAAGAGTCTGTCGAAGAAGTTGTTATCCCAGTAGATAGCTTAGAGTATTTGGACTAACCCTGAGTACGCATAATCACCTCTAGGAACACATATAGGCGGTGTCCGCATGTAAATTGTGAGGTGCTTGGTCTTGTCCACAATTTCCGGAATGATCTGGGCCGCACTTGGACCACAGCCAATAATAGCCACACGTTTACGCGTTAGATCGTAATTTTGCCAGTGCGCTGTATGCCAGGAGACGCCTTTGAAGTTTTCACGACCAGGCGTCGTACCCCACTTGGGTCTGTCCAGTGTCCCAACACACTGGCAGACGATGTCGGAAATCCAGTGCTCAACTTTTCCCGTCGCTTGATTGGCGACAGCAACATTCCAAACCATGAGATTGATATCCCAGGTACAAGCCTGAACTAGGCTGCTGAATTGAGTACACTTTTCAAGCCGGTAGTTGTGCGCAAATCTGGCGTAATAGGCCTGGATTTCTGCGCGTTGCGCATAGAAATGTGTCCAATCTAAAGCCAGTCAGCTCCTGACGCGTAAATTAGCCAGGTGTAGAATCCTTGCCTTTGTTGATGTGGTACGATGTAGTATATATCATTGCGGGAACATCGCACGCACAGCCTGGATACTTGTTCTTTTGCCAAACACCTCCGTAATCATCCAAGGCGTCAAAGATTTGAATGTCTTTGAGGTCGACGCAGCCATCTCTAAGAAGAGTGCTGGCTTGCTGAATGCCGTTGATCCCACCACCAACAATAATGACTTTTTTTCGTCGCTCTTCTGGCACGGTAGATGCTGGGCCAAAATCTTTCGTCCAGCTCTTATCGAAGCCGTTCAAAGCCCCGTACTCCTTATCGCCCAAAGTCCCCGACGAGAACGACTTGATCGGCTGAGGATCGCTAGCTGGCTCTGGTGCTGCCAGCAGTGGTTGAGTTTCGGAAGACATCCTCTTCAGAAGCTGATTAGAGAGACTAAGGCACAGAACGAGACCTTTATGGCGTAAGTATTATCGACCAAGCGTTTTCTAGCAAAGCAGAGACAATGACAGTAAAGAGAAGAAGGCACAGGTTCTATAGTTATATATAGTCGTTGTTCACAATGCAAGTGTTTCTGAGCAAGATACCAACACCTACGTGTAAACCCAGTCGCAAGAACGTTTGTCAAGCAAGTATAGGAAAGGTCCGAAAGGAAACGTTAATGCCGGAGGCATTTACTAGTTGCTAGTTGCATCGGAGCTCGGAGTGGCTTCCCGAGGTCCGGGGCAACAGAGTCACGATTCCTGGAACACTGAACATAGAACGCATCACGTAGTATTAACGTACCCCACGGGCGAGCCGCTCAACGAGCGAGCCGCTCACTTTTGCCAAGCCCCTACCAAACTACTCTCTACATACCAATGCCTCCTCAACAACACTATTTAGACGCGTCAAAAGAAGCTCAGATACAGCTTGCGCTCCAGGCTCTTAAAAAAGACGCGACTCTCTCCCAGCAACGCGCTGCAGCTATCTACAGGGTCCCTCAAAAGACACTAAGCGACTAATAAGCTTAGTCTTAAGTAGTTAAAGCACTTTGACGCGCATTTAAAGGAGCAAAGTGTTAGTACCTACTAACTACTAGTTATTAATAGCTATAAGAGCTACAACTTGCTTAAATTCTAGCAATACTACAAGAATAACAAGATTATTACTATATATATGCCTCTTTACTTATTACACCTCTTACAGCTACTTAATATAAGTTGTTTTGCCTCTTTAAAGAAAGTATATAGGCGCTAAGCTAAAATACTTATATGCAACTAGATTACTTACTTTATAAAGACTAAGTTCTTCTTATACTTTAAAGCAGCCTACAATATAGTCTTTACTCCTAGCAATATCTAAAGAAGGTTCTAAGGTGCTAGATTAGTCTTCTTTAACTTAGAACAGGTTATTTTAACTCTTAATATAAAGCTATAGACTCTATTACTACTACTCTCTACTAACAGCAAGCTCTAGCAGTTGCAAACTCCTAGCAATACTTTAGAATTTAGGTTGCAATTAACTCTAATTTAAGAGAAGTATAAAAAGCAGCAGAGCAGCTTACTAAATTCTATTCTTAGTATACTTAAGCACTATGCAAAGAGGGGAGCAATTTTATCTTACAAGCTAGTTTTAGCCTAATAGGAAATTAGCAAGCTTTAAGTAGCTAATAAGGCTGCTACATAATAAAAATTATACAAAAGAAAGCAGGTGTAAAAGAAGAAGACTCTAATAGTTAGAAATAAGCAGTAATTAGCAGCTCTAAAAGAGTTTAGAGTATATAGTAATAGGAAGAAGCTAAAGAAGTAGGTGTAGGCTAAAGAGAGTAAACTATCCTAACAACGCTGTAAATAGTGCAACTAGACAGGATATAACACGCAAATATACAAGACTAAGGTAAAAAAAGTATCTAAGTAATATTATAGCTTGTTTTGCCTTATACAGTGCTAATTTGTAGTATTTTAGGCTATAATAAGAGAGAGTTTAGTAAGAGCTTAGTAAAAGTAAGCAGCTTGCTTATTAAGCAGCTTGCCTGTAGAGTACGTTATAGTACAGTTTAGCTAGTTTAGTTAATAGTTTAAATAGCTATCTAAACTAAACTAGTTTTCTTAGAAAAGATTAATATAGATATTATTAATTTAAACTTTTAGTTAAACTAGTTTAATTAATAATAAATTTTAAAGCTTTAATTCTGTAATAGTTATAAGAAGCAGATTATATATTAGTAGTCTAGTATTACTTTTTTATTCTATAGAGTATCTCTTGCCTTAGCTGTATTACAGATATATTATATAAATAGACCTAACTACTACTTTGTGTAGAGTAGACAAGAATAATACAACAATAATAGAATAGCAGAATATATAAAATTATATTTACTGCTATAGTTATAAGCTTAGATTGCGACTAGAAAGCTTGCTTACTTACAACAACTAATTAGCACTTACAATTAAGATTAATAATTAATTATATAGTATAGAGCTGCTAACCTAATAATATATTATTAATAATAACTACAGAATTAGACTCTGCAGTTACCTAAGTAACTATTGTCTTTAATTAAGCTAATAACTAGTATAAGTAGCTGTTTATTTAAAAGAATACTGCACAGAAGTATAAGCTCTAGTAGTATATAGACTCTGCTATAAAGGCAGTAGACTTACCTATATTAACAGTACTATTAGAACCTTAACTTAATAATTATAACAATAACACTATATTAATTACTTACCTTACTACTATATAGTAAAAGCTCTATTAGTAAGAGTATAAGTAATAGGAGTAAAAAGATATTAAGTTTAAGTATTAAAAAAAAGCTCTTGCTAAGTTTAACTCTAAGATTAGTAAGACAATTGCTGCAAAGTACCTTTACTTAATTAAGAATAAAGACACACTATATAAGCAACTAATAACACTTAAGAAGTACTTTGCACTGTCTAATACAACACAATAATACAATCTAATTATATAATATAAAGCTTTTTAGACACTGCTATACAGTAAGAAGGTTAAAAAATAGCTATACTCTTAGGTAGAGATTACTAATATATATATCTCTGCAGAGGTTCCTAAGATAATAAGATTAAAAGTACAGAAAGACTTCTTTATTGTTTACAGAATAATTAACTCTAAGTATAGTATATTAGGCCTGCAAGCCCTAATTAACCTAGAAGACGCTAGCACTGCTATCCTATTAGTAAAAGACTATATTAGTAAATTTACTACCTACCTTAAGTGTGTGCAACTACTGTTAACAAGACTTAGCTTAATAGCAGCAGAGCTTAATATTGCAAAGTCTTAGCAGCAGAGCAAGAATAGCAATAAGACTAAGCCTTAATACCTATATAGCCTAAAATATTACTAGGTTAACTGCTAGTTAATTAATACAGAGCACTTACAAAGGCTAAAAGCTTATACTAATGTAATTAGCTAAAAGAAGCTTAATACTGCCTTAACTACTAACAATAACTTAAGAGACAAGATTAACAAGGTACTTAACAAGTAGTATGCAAAGCAGTAACAGAATAAAGAGAGCATTGCTATAGATAATAGCAACTATTTTACTAGACTTACAGCTAACACTATACAGTATATAACTTAGGATTAAGAGCTGTGTACTTAAAACAAAAAGTAATTTACAACTATAAAAGCTTACAATAATAAAATTAAAGTAATAATAATTATAGACAATAACTTAAAGCTAAAAGGCAACCTTTATACAGTAGTAAGTATAAAAGAAGATATTAACAAGCTTAGCAACTAATAAATTCTTAACTCTAGCTCTAATACTTATATAATTAACACTAAGAAATAAAAGAGATAGATAAAAAAGTATAATACTATAGCTATAGACTTTGTTAGAGCTAGAATAGAATATATTTAGATTATAGCCTAAAGAAGCATAGAGCTTATAGCAAACATACTTACAAGTGTATAATTACTAAGACTTACTTATATTGCATACGTTAAAGGTTTTATTACTAGCCTAATTAGCTTAGCTTAATATAGAAAGCTAAATATACACTTTAATTTAAGATGTAATCTTCTCTATAAAAGCAATCTAGGATTAGTTCTTATGTACCTAAAGTATAACAGAAGACACTAGCTAGTAGACGCTAAAGTTTTATACTAACTAAAGCTAATTATTCTATTATTGTTTAGTACTACCTACTAACCTTTAAAGGCACAGCAACTAGATTAAATAGTTAATGCTTAGACAGCTTACTAGATATAAAGTTATTTTAGCAAGAAAGCAATTAAAAAGCTTATATTAAATATTAATAGAATTATTCTTAAAAAAGACCTTAACAGCTTCTGTACTGTCTGTACAGAGTTAAAATTAACAAAGCAGATCTTTTAACAATAATAAAAGGATTAAGCTTAAAAGCCCTTCTATTAAATCTTAGTTAATGTTATTTAATTAGTACCTTAAAGAGAAGCCTGCTTAAACAGTAATTAATAGGCTAGATACTTTATTAATTAATACTTAAAGTAGCACAAAGTATTTACTTTCTCTTATTAATTAAAGCCTTTTCTAAGCTAATAGATTATCTAAGATATACAAAGTATATAGTAAGTCTTTAACTACAATATTATAGTAATTAAGACAGACAATAAGTGTAAATATAGGATATTACTAAACTTCTTAAAAGAACTTTGTGAAGACGTTAGTATTTAATATAAGCTACAAGTAGAGTACATAGAAGAATAGAATAGACTAGCAGAATAAGCAAGATTACTGCTTGTTACCTAATCTAGAGCTATAAAGATCTAAGCAAGACTGCTAAAGTCCTTAGCTTATAAGCTAATCTAAACAGTAGTATATATCCTTAATTAAACACTAACTAAAGTACTATAATAGAAGATACTGTATAAAGTTATATAGAGAATAAAGCTAAAGGTTTAACACATACAACTAATAGGCTGTTAAGCGTATGCTCTTAACTAGTTACTTAAGCATAGAGACAAGCTTAAATTAAGAGCACTTATTAGCTACCTTGTTAGCTACAACTCTACTAATATCTTTAGGATCTAGCTGCCTATAAAGGACTAGGTTATACACACACAAGATATTATTTTTAAACTTACAAAGTTCTATAAAGGCCTATAAGACTATACTTAAAAATTAATAATTAAAAAAGTTATTAAGCTTTTTATATTTCTTAAGAAGTTTAAATCTAATAATATAGCAATTAAAGACCTTTTAACAACTTAACAACGCTGTTAGCAACAAAATATATAAGTATCTAAGCTTACAGAGTCTTAGATAAGAGGTAAGGTAATAGAACAAGATAAAGAGCAGCCTAATACAAGATTGCTAACTCTAGACACTTTAATTTAAAATTAACAAGATAATTCTCTGCCTTTAGAATTAGTACTAGAGCAACATACTCTAAATAAGCAGTTAGCTTAGGAACAACAATATAATATTAAGTAAAGATCTTAAGATCTGTTAGCAACATAGATTAAAGGCTACATACTTAATAGATATAAGAACAACACTCTAAGACGTTAAAACCTTAATTTTAGTACAAACAACATTATTAAAGGCTTATAATGTACACAACAAAACGCTAGTCTCTAAGAACTAGAGAGATAGTACTCTTATGCTACTTTCTATAGAAGATTAGTTAACAACTACCTTAGAGCCTTTTTAACTGCCTTAAAGACTAAGTTAACTATAAAAATATACTGTACACAGGTGCTAAAAGCTCTGCAATTATACTAAGAGCTTAATTCTTATTAGTTTAGAGAGCAGTTTTAACAAGCTACTTAGAGAGAGTATTGCAAGATCTAGAGCAAAGGCTGCTTTGCTAAAATAATAAAAATAGCAGAGACTACTAATATAGAGGTACTACCTTTAATATAGGTATTTACGTATAAGTTTAATAAAGACAGCTACCTCTATTAATTTAAAGTATAACTTGTTGTCTATAGCAATCTATAACAGCTATATAGAGACACTTATACTACTATACTAGCTGCTTAAATATTTTAAGTACTTATTATAATAGCTAATTAATTTAGATTAGAGCTACTTTAGTACAACGTACTAAATATATTTCTTAACACTATACTTAACTAAAAGCTATATATAAAGACACTAGCTAGTTTTAAGAAAGATAAAGAGCTGCTATAGGTGCTAAGAGCTCTATATAGACTAAAGGAATTACTGCTCTTGTAGTACAAGGACCTAAAAGAGATATTAAAGTCTCTAGGCTTAATGCCTATACTAAGATTTCTATACGTCTATATTAACAGCTAGTTAATCCTATTTATCTATATTAACAATATTATTATAGCTTTTTACTTATTAAACAAGTACTTATACTAAGACTTTAAAGAGAAACTTAATAAGTGTTATAGCTTAAAATACCTTAGAGAACTTAAGTAGTTTTTAAGTATACGCGTTGTTTAAAATACTAAAGTATATATAATTTACTTAGTACAGGATGCTTATATTAATAAAGTTACTGTAAAGTATAATATTCTGTCTGTTAGCTGCCCTTTAGAAGTGCCTATACTAGCAAATTACCTAGAACTAGGCTGGCAAATGGGTAGGGGTTGGGTAGGGGTCGGGGTAGCACGTGACAGTACCCAACCCCTACCCAACCCCTACCCGCGCTAAGTCAATGCCAAGTGGGTAGGGGTTGGGTCGTCTCCACTCGGGGTAGGGGTTGGGTCGGGGTTGCTAAAAAATACACTAAAAATTAGCTTTGCTAACTCTAACTATATATAGAAAAGATTTGCAGGATTCTAAATCTATTATTTTTTGAGAAAATA
>JAFISE010000277.1:0-30909 GCA_022560025.1 Stagonosporopsis chrysanthemi
TAGTAAAGCTGGATAGATTCCTAACATAACTGTAGGTATTGCTAACAACATTAAAATTGTGAATCTACTATTATTTAATGGCAAGTTATTTAGTTTATTATTAAATAGTAATAAGGATGACACTAAAAGGATAGATAGTATTAACATATTAATATTAATATAAGAGGAGAATAGCATATAGAACACTATTCCTGTTGTTATAAATAATGCATAAGTTGTAACAGATCCTGTGTTAAGATTACTAATATTACTACTTATATTTAATAGCCCTTTTTCAAGTCCATATGGTCCTATATACTCCACAGATCCCTTATCTAAAACTTTGGTAGTTTGTCCCCCAAGTTTTAATACAATTCCAGTAACGAATCTATTATAAAATAACTCTATTAAGAAACGTTGGTTAAAGAAACTGAAAATATTATAACCTGTTCTAGATAGTTTAAAAGAAATTAATGTAGTAGATAAAAACTCAGATAAAAAAATGGCTATTACACTTAATGATAGAGTAAACATTAAAGGTAATAATTTAAACAGAGTTGGTACTCCAAATTCCGTATCTAACATAATTTCATGAGTAGGGTGTATGAATAACGCATTATCTGAAAAGAATCCTGAACCCAACCCTATAAACATATCTTTTGTCACAAACCCAAAGAATATAGAAAATACCGCTAAAATCATTAAAGGTAAGCTCATAAAGATATCACCTTCATGTGCATTTTTATAATTGATTAAAGGTCCATTAGGATTTGTTAAAAATGTTAAATATAACACTTTTACAGAGTATAATGTAGTAAACATTGCTCCTATAGTAGCAATTATATAAACTACAGTACCAGAAAAGTAATACTGACCAAATGCAGATTCAAGAATGAAATCTTTTGAATAGAACCCTGTCATAAATGGGAAAGCTACTAAACTTAAGGAAGCGATAAGCATTACTGAATAAGTTAGGGGTAAGAATGGTCTTAATCCTCCATATCTTCTAAAGTCTTGATTATCGGCTACGGCATGAATAACTGCTCCCGCTCCTAAGAAAAGAAGTGCTTTATAAAAGGCGTGATTTACTAAATGGAATAAAGCTATTCCATAAGAAGATAAACCTACAGCTATAACCATCATACCTAATTGACTCATAGTAGAATAAGCTATAACTTTTTTAATATCTTGTTGATATAACCCAATAAGAGAGCTAAACACAGTTGTGATAGCACCTAATCATAAACATATCATTAATACAACTGAACTGTATTCTATTAAAGGAGATGAACGCATTAATAGATACACTCCGGCAGTAACCATAGTGGCAGCGTGTATTAATGCAGATACAGGTGTAGGACCCTCCATGGCCATAGGTAATCATACATGAAGTCCTACTTGAGAACTTTTAGCCATTGCTCCTATAACTAAACATATCCCTACAATAGTTACCACATTTTCATTCATGTAAGGAGCTAATGAGAATACAGTAGCATAATCTAAATTACCAAACGCTCATATTATGGCAAACATACCTACAGTTAAGAAACAATCTCCTACTCTGTTAGTTAAAAATGCTGAAAGAGAGCTTTGATTAGCTGCTATTCTAGATGATCAAAAAGCTACTAAGAGATAAGAACAAACACCAACACCTTCTCAACCTACAAACATTAATAAATAATTATCTGCTGTAACCAATATAAGCATCATAAATGTGAATAAGCTTAAATAACTAAAAAATCTTTGGATATGCATAAATATCAAATTTATCTTTCAATTGATTTATAAAATGATTATTAACAATGGTTAAATATCTTTAAGATCTCTACCTCTGTTCATACCAGACTTAATTTCTTTAATAGAATCTATACCCTCAACCGTAAGATGAGAACGGTTAATCATTAGACAATGAATTTTGCACCAATCAAGATAATCATATAATTTTATACCTATTATAGGGTTTTTATTAAGAAATGGAATGATTATATCAGTAATATCTTTAAAATCTACAATTGTTAAACTAACTGCAAATTTTCCAGTATATTTATAAATTTTACCTGACCCTCAATAATCCACTATTTTTTGCATTACTATAAAATCTCTACTGTGTTGAGATATTCTAAATCTTAATTGTACTCGATTACCTAGTTTACTGTTGGTAGATGGGATACGAACATCGAAGCTTCCTTCAGCGCTTATAAACCCTGAAATTCAATAAGGGTCTAATTTAATATTATCATAATTCACTACAGGTCTTTCAACTGGAAGATATCCAGCGAATTCTGATTGTAACGTGTCAGATAAACCTAAATTCATTGACGCTTTTATATTTACTATTTTTTCTAGACCTTCAACTGTAAGATGAGCTTTTTCATGAAAAAGCTCTACCGCTCTTTTAAATAATAGAAAATCTGCGGCTTTTTGAGTTACTAATGGATATTTTTCTAAATGAAAAATAAGTTTATTTAAATCGTTAATTGAATCTATTGAATAGTTAACTACATCTCTGTTTGAAGTTGAATGAATAGAACCAATACCCCCTAAATATTGTTGCAATAGACATAATATGTTAAGATCTTTCTTATGTAGACCTATTTGAAATTTTAATTGAGCACGTCAACCTAATTTACGAGCTTTATTTTTGTCTATTACAATAGTAAATGAACCTTCCCCATCTATTAAACCAGATCAAGTTGCAGGATTAACAATGATAGAGCTAGAGGTAGAAAATCTTTTTAAATCGTATTGTTTAGATGGGCTTTTGATGATAGAGTTTCAACCCTGTTGCATGTTGAAACCAAGTTTTTTATCTTTATTCCTTTCGAAATTCGTCAGAGTACACCTTAAATTTATTAAATATCCTTTAATAAATCAACTGCCGTCTACTCGTTGCTCTTTTACAGCAACATTTTTTACTATTGCTGACTTAGATCCGCGATTGTCCATTTCGTTTTCACGCATCTTAAGACTTGTTACCGTACCTGAGTAATTAATTCAGCCACATATAGTTTTTCAACTATAGCTTGGTATCTTAAGCTTTAGGAGTTCCCCGGAGTTTGACAGTTTACCCCCATAAACGTGTTTTCCCCTTACACGCTCCCGAGGGTCATGACTCATATAACCAATAGAATAAATATGTACTAAAGAAGAAACAATTAGTACAGGTATAAGCATAGAAACTGTTAGTGAATCAAAATGAAACCCTCAAGATACATACAATGATTCAGAATCAATTCATCTGAACAGCTCTATAGACACAGGTATATTATTTAATCCAACTTCAAAAAAAGCAACTACAGCAAAAACAGTTGTCATTATAACAGCTGTACATGTAATTATTTGTGACCCTGAGACTCCGATTTTTCTACCAAAAAAACCAGATGCTATTGATCCTAATAGTGGTAAAATTATAATAGCTAGATACATTATTTAAATTCAATACTAATACTCCCTCTTAGTCTATAAAAAGCTACTAGAATACCCAAACCAATGGCGGATTCTGCTCCAGCTATGGCAATAATATAAATAGCGTATGTTTGACCTAATATATCATCAAAGCTAAGTGAACTAACCAAAATTAAAAACGTAATAGCTAATAGCATTATTTCTATTGAAATAAGCATTAATATAATGTTTTTTCTATTTAAAACAAAACCTAAAATTCCAATTGTAAATAAAATTAGTGATAAATTCATTGTGTAAAAATATAAGTTAATGTCTGTTTATCAAAATACTCTTATATAAGAATCGAACTTAGATAATACTGTATTTTTTTTTAGTAATTCTTATTAAAAGAATAGCGGCACTATCTATCCTCTATAGAAAGTGAACAGCGCTATATTTTTTAGTTAACGAAAGCCCCATGTAATATCTTAGCATAGGTAAACGCTTTTTTTTTCTAGTACGTTTTTCCTTTACAAATGTAGCGATCCAAAAGTTAGCTTTTCGCGATTTTCCTTTTACAGTTTTCCCTTTAGAATTTTCCTATGCTTTATTATTTTACGTTTTGCTTACGTGAGAAGGAACTATTGGCAAAACAAATAAAAGAGGAGAGATTTTAAGGGAATTCATTTCGTTGCAAGGAAATTCGTATACCGAATACCATACTACCATTTTTTATATAAATAGTTAACTATTTTTCCATTGAGAAATTTCTTCAGTTTTTAACTTATGTAAAATGATTTTAACAAAATAACAATAGTATGATTTCGAACAGATAAAAATGATTTTAGCGAAAACAGGGATACGAAGGAGTTGAACCTTATAGTTATGATCTGCAATCAAAATGCATAGCCCTATGCAACATAGCCCTTTATTGTATTTTTTTTTGGGGGTAAAAAAGGTAAAGATGTCCAAGCCGAGCGATTTTAAAATAGCATAGTAAAGTAGATAATCAGCCTTTTATAGCACAGTTAAAAGGTTTATTACTATATAAGTGTAATGCAGCAGAAAGTACAACAAAAAAGAGTCTAAGAGGGCTACATTATTCTTATTGCCTTTTTTAAATGTAAAATAGAAAAAAGATATCTTATGAATTTTTTGTAATTCTTCTGAATATATTTATTTGGCGGACATCAGCTCTATTATCAATATAAGGAATACTACTTCCATTTATTCATGACTCCTTAACGGTTTAACAGTATTGCTAGGATTAAACGCATTGTTGGTCTGTAGCTAAAAGAGATATAGTATTGTTGTTACTGATAACTTAAAAGATCATTAACTCCAAGTAAAAATAAAGTTAAAGGAATTAAGCAGAACTATATTTGTCTAGCAGTAGAATAGTCAAATAAAGTAGTAATTCATATGAATGTTTATAAGAATTTCTTAATGTTTATAAGAATTTCTTAATGTTTATAAGAATTTCTTAATGTTTATAAGAATTTCTTAATGTTTATAAGAATTTTTTAATTTTTCAAACTCTGTTATCTTATTTACTATTTCAGATTTGTAAGAAGGATCTACTGAACTGATTTTGTTCTGTAATGCAAGTCCTTTCTGAATCAAATCACTAATATCAGACTGACGTTTACTAATCAAACTATCAATAATACTAATTCTAGTAGCAACCTTATTGGCTACCTCTTCTGACATAGTGGAAGGAGCATCAATACTTAAACTACCGCTACCATCTGTTATTACATTTATGCCGTTTTCAACCACAGTATTATCGAATTTATTGATAAAGGTACTAAGTTCAGACAAATGAGAACCTATCGTTAGTATAATTCCAGCCAAGTCTACTACATCAGAACCTGACTGTAAAGTATTTTTTATAGTTAAAAAGGCATGATAGTCACTGCTATCCACACTATTGTAACTAGAAGTTTGTCTACTATCTATTGTTAACGCGTTTTTACCTAATTCAAATATAAATCCTAAAGTTAATAAGACAAAAAATACCATCATAATAACTAATCCGTAAATATCATTAGTATACCCACTAACACTATAGGGATACACTAATAAAATTTCTAAATCGAATAAAAGAAATAAAAGAGCAAAGATAAAGAATGAAACGCTAAACTGTGTTCTATTTTGTCCTAAAAATGAGTGGAAACCACATTCAAAAACACTGTCCTTTTCTTGGTAAGGATTATGAGGGGCTAATATTAAATTTATTGCTAATAGTAAAACAGCTAATATAGGGATAAATATTATAAAAAAAGTTGTGCTTGTCATTTATATATTAAAAAGTATTAATGCTAATATATTAGCTAAGCTTAGTAATTCCTCCGGTATAAAAATAAATAACGCTATCACGAGTGTAATAATAGAAATAGATAAACTTAATGAGCTTGATAAAACAATATTATTTATCGTTATATCAACTTTTTTACTAATCGTATTTTTTTCTGCAATTAACCCTTCTGCATGTAAATTAGTTAACTCCTCATTAACTGTGTAATCTGGTTTGTCAAAAAAGATTTGTTTTATAATAGCTAAATAGTAGACTGCACTTATAACACTTGTTAAAATAGCAACAAGTGACATAAAGATATAACCGTTATCTATCGCTGCACTTAAAATCATTTGTTTACCAAAGAATCCTATTAACGGTGGTATTCCCGCAAAAGAAAATAAAGTTATCGCTAAGCTTAACGATAATATAGGATTAATATAATACAACCCTTTTAACTGGTCAATAAGTTGAATAGGTGAATTGTTCACATCTTGTAAATTGTTGTTATTTTCATTATTTTTATCTTTATTATTATCTTTTTCATCACTAGTTGTAGATTCTGTGTTATAAACATAACAGTATAAAGAATAACCAATAGTAATAAGTAATATAAACGCATTTAAATTTGATATTGAATACTGGATTAGGTAAAACATAAAGGCCTGTGTTGATTCTACTGTGTGTATACTTAGTCCTAATAAGATAAACCCTACATGTGAAATGGTACTAAATGCAAAAAGTCTTTTAATTCTAGACTGTGTTAACCCTACAACAGTTCCTATAATTAATGATAAAAGAGAACTAAATAATAGTGTTGTTGTTCAAGAAAAGTCCATATCAAACATTGATTTACTTGTATAATGAACTAATTCTAATAAGAAAATAAAGATAGAAATTTTGGCGATTATTGCTACAAAAGTGGTAACAATTGTAGGAATTGCGTCATAAACGTCTGGACTTCAAAAATGGAAGGGTGCAGCGGATACTTTAAATAAGAACCCTACAGCCATGAAAAGCAAGCTTATATGGATATAATAAGATTTATATCAGTAAAGCAGAGTTGTAAGATTATCTTTGCTTGCGTTTGATATACTAGTAATAATATATAAGCTGTCTAAGTTCGTTGTACCTGAGTTTGCATAAAGTAAGGCTGTTCCTAGTAATATAAAACAAGAAGACAATCCCCCTAAAAGGAAGTACATAAGTCCTCCTGAAGTAGCTGGCTCTGAATCTCTGTAAATAGTAGATAGTAAGTACAACCCATAACTTTGTAGTTCAATGGATAAGAATATAGATACTAGATCGCTAGTAGATATTAAGAAAACACTTCCTGTAACAATAAATAAAATAATTAAAGAGTATTCAATAATTTTGAATTGCTCTCCCATTTTATTAACAATAAGAGTTCTGTAATAGATTAATTTTGTAAATAAAAGTCTGTCCATTGAACTGTATTCTTTTAATCAAACTTTTCTAGGATAAAATGAAGTTAATAGCAGTATAACACTACTAATCACAAAAATAAAGATATGGAAAACGTTTGTAGTGGCTGTTGTATTAAATAGTCCTCCAAAAATACCTATCCCTTTGTTTAAAAATAGAAAAAATAAGTTATCATACGCAATAAAAGCAGAGATAAGTAAAATAGTGATAGATGCTCTTGAATATAAAATAGATTTGTCTCGTCTTAATGTAATTGAATTAGATAAAAGTAAAAAGATTAATGAAGTTATAACCACGTAAGAATAGAGAGAATCGAACTCTCGCTAGCACCTATTACCCGTAGTAATCGTTATTTCCTAGTACTAGTTATCCTACATATATTCTTAAAAAAAAGTTAGATAAAAGAAAGATTAGTTAACGTCAGAATCCTTCATAATAGATAGAAACAAATAAGAATAATCATACAACATCAACAAAATGTCAGTAAATAATTCAAGCTTCTCATCCTAGATGATGGTTATTTGTGGAATGCTATGCTAATACACGTTATAGATCTACAGCTAAAAAATCTGTACCTATCATAACGTGGAGAAAAAAGTTTTAATTAAAAAAATGATTTATAATATCTATTATCTGATCCAATAAACCATTATCTAATTTATGATCGGAATAGTTATAATAGTCTTCTTTATTATTTAAATTATTATCTAATTCACGTGAATTTGGATTATATTTATCTCTTGAAGAACTGCTATACGGTTGAGAACTACTAGATGGTTGAGAACTACTAGATGGTTGAGAACTGCTAGATGGTTGAGAACTGCTAGATGGTTGAGAACTGTTGGATGGTTGAGAACTGTTATCTCATTGAGAACTATCATATGGTTCTCAGTCATCTCATTGAGAACTACTCGATGATTGAGAACTGCTAGATGGTTGAGAACTACTAGATGGTTGAGAACTGCTAGATGGTTGAGAACTACCATATCATTGAGAACTGCTGGACGGTTGAGAACTGTTATTTCATTGAGAACTATCATATGGTTCTCAACCATCTCATTGAGAACTACTAGATGATTGAGAACTGCTAGATGGTTCAGTTTTACTAGGTGATTGAGTATTAGTATAATTTCCAGCTTCCCCTAGCTCTTTCTGTTTTGCCTCTTTAGCCTCTCGAAGAGCATCTTCTAATTCATTTAAATTCTCTATATAAGGAACTTCCTCATCAAAGAATTCTTTGACATGTGGGTCATTCCTTAGATCATTTAAGTATCTATTTTTCTCCTTTTGAGAATAAGGAAGTTTTTCATCTAAATCCCTAGCGTCTTTAGCAAGTCTAAGTAATCTATTAATATCAGCAATTTCTTCTTCTATCTCATAGCTTTCTTCCTCGCTACTATCTTCATCCTCCGATTCGCTTTCGACTTCTATTGCTTTACCTTTTCCTTTGTCATTCGTACTAGGCCGTTCCGATTTACACACAATATCTTCGTGTGTACTAGGATACATACTTGGAAAAATTATCCAAATAGATTTATTAAGATCCTCAATAATATATAGAAACAAAGAGAAAAAGCCATACAACATCAACAAAATGTCAGTAAAGAATCCCAGCTTCTAATCCTAAATGATGATTATTTGTTAAGTGATAGGCTAATACACGTCATAAACCAACAGCTAAAAATGCTGTACCAATCATAACATGTAATCCGTGGAACCCAGTTCCAAAGTAAAAACATGATCCAAAAGCTCCATCTGATATAGTGAATGATGATACTGAATATTCTACACCTTGTAATGCTGTAAATATAGTTGCTAATATAATAGTATATAATAATCCATATAAAGCTTTACCTCTTTTTCCGTTAATTAAAAAATGGTGTGCATATGTAACAGTAAATCCTGAAGCAAGTAAAAGAACTGTATTAATTAATGGTAATTCAAAAGGATCTATAGATTCTATTCCCATAGGAGGTCACATAGCCCCTAATTCTACTGTAGGAGAAAGAGCACTATGGAAAAATGCTCAAAATATAGCTAAGAAAAATAAAGCTTCAGATACTATAAATAAAGCAACACCAAGGTTTAATCCTCTTTGGACAGCGAGAGTGTGATGACCTATATATGTCGTTTTTAATCGACGTTGTAAATACTAGTCTCTAGGTAAAAAGGAGGTGTAAGTATTCACCCCCTCTACTCACATCTTAATATGACATATTGAAAAATTCGTACCTATGCACATAAAAATATAAGTAAGATACCTTCAACGATTTGTTGATGGTATACGAAAAGACTAGTGGTAATCAATCTAGAAAAATAAAAATATAAACAGGTTTTATCTTATACTTTGTTCACTTAATTTTAGGTTTGTATAATAATTAAGTAAAATGAAGATTAAATGGATAAAAAGGTGGGAAAAGAATACTAAGTATAAAAATCATTAAGATGATCTCAATTATGATAAGTACGACTTTTATTCATAGAACTTTTAATCGCTCTTATTTTAAGTATCTCTTCCCTTTTTAACCTTTTACCTAAATAATTTAATCCTTCGAAAAAAGATAAATAATTAAGATACTTGCTGGACATTAGAGGAAATTTAGTTAAATAGGTAGTTATAATGTAATGTTTTCTGTCAGATTGAGCAAAAAACACAACTTTTTTAGCTGGTTCTTTAAAAAGTGGAGAATTTTCCACTTTATAATTTAAATTAACTTGAAAAAAATGGGCCAATTGTGTCATAAAAGGAACATTGGATTCCCCTGTTACTCTATTTAATTCACTTTGATTTATAGAGAACACACATTGTACCCTTCCTCGCGTAACATTATCATCTGATCCGTACTCACCAGTTAATTTTATAGAGAAATGGCCATCTGTATCAATGAAACCAGCTAATCAAGCATTAGAATCTATACTACTAGTATCTAAAGGCAATTTAACTATATTAGCGTTTCGCCACATATTAAGATTGTCTATAGCTTTATATAAAGCTAGAATCTTAGGAGTACGGAATTTACCATTAACAAGGTTAATAAGCTTAATAACCTCATCGGCATTAGTAACACTATATCTACATACACCTCTTTTTTCTGAATATATAACCCCTGTGTTTAAAGTTTTCTGTAATTTTTCATACATAGAAACCTCATTTTTACCAAAAGTAAAAACGATTTTGGGAGAAATCTTTTCTCTTTCACCCTTTCTAAGTATGATAGATCCGTCTCCTTCAATTAATCCTGCAAGATAATAACCTAATTGATTTGTTGTACCTGTGTGAATAGTTCTAACTATTGATTTAACCAATCTTTCTTTTAAGGGTAATCCTTTAGAAAGACAAGTAGCATTTACATGTGATGTAAATGAAGTTAGCTTTAACTCACATTTATTTTTCGTATGATTACCTATGTATGTCAAAAATTATTCCAAATCTTTCTATATTGGTTGGACTATATCATGATCAATGGGTTAAATATAATATAGTTAACGTATTAATCTTTTACGTGTAGTCTCTGAGGATCCTACTAGAATATTTATCCGTTCTTTAGTTTCCTGCTGATAACCTAATCCTTTGAAATATAACTCTATGCTTCTTTATTGTAAATAAATTTTTGCATTACTAGTTTTAAAGGCTGTAAAGGGATTCCAGCATATAGTAAAATGTAAAGAGGGCACATAACAGGTTAACTACTGTATTTTTATAATTTTCCTATTAAAGATCTAATGGTTAATCTTCCTTTATCGGTAAGATGTTCCTTTTTGATAATCATATTATGAACAATCTCCCATTTCTTAAAATCACTTAGTTTATTCCCTATTAAAGGGTATTTATTAAAATAGTTAACCAGAAATTTTACACTTTCTAAAGATGATACACTTACAGATAGTATTTCTGAGTTTGTATTATTAGTATAGCTTGTAAGATTACAAGACAAAAATAATGCTAAACTTTCCATAAAAGGCTTCATAGAAAGAGATGAAGGTTTATCAAATAAACGCTGATTCAATACAAATTTAAGAGTAACACTTTCACTAGCAGATCTTTTACGAGTATCTGATTTAGCTTTTCTTTCTAGATATTTAATTCCAAAATGTCCATCAGATTCAGTAAAACCTGTAAATCAACTATTATTTAAAAGATTAGAATTATCTAATAAACTTTCTGGTGTATCCAAAGAATATTTAGTATTCATAAATTTAATTAAATCATTAAACCTTATATTTTTAGGTGTTCTAAGTTTACCATGCATTAAGCTCACAAGAATCATAATACCTTTTATATCACCTATAATATAACGAATAACGTTATCACCTGAAGTTTGGAAACGTCCTATGTTACCTAATTCTGATTGAATAAACGCATACATACCTAAATGATTAGCATGTGAAGTAAATACTATTCTAGGATTTAATACTCGATTCAACGTTGTAACACCTAAAGATGGAAGAGAAATATGACCGTCTCCCTCTAATAGGCCTGCTAAATAGTAACCTAAGTTATTATTATTTTTAAACACTTCAATGTTATTGTTAACTTTATAATCATTAAGAGATTTATTTAAATTTTCAATAGGAATAGCTCTAGCAATATTCAAATTATAATTAAACAGTATTCTGTTTTTTAGGTTGAGCATACCCTCTGCTATTACATCTCTTCATCAGAATGCCATAGCAAGAATCAGTGAAATTAGGCTGATCATTAAGTTGTACTCTGCAAAACCAAATCCATGGAAAGATAAAGCTGCAGATGTAGTAAGGCTTAATAAGCTAATAGATGTATATAAAGGTCATGGAGAAGGAGATACTAAATGAAAAGGATGTGCTTGAAAATTACTTCTATTTAAATTTAACATAGTATATTAATATAAGTTCACAATACGTTTTTTTTTGAAAACACACCTGAACACGGGCTGGTAAAGAAAATAGTATTTCTTTAAACCTACTAACATTTTTTATAAAGGACTATTTTTCGTAAAACTAAAGATTTTCTGTAAAATTAAAGAGTAATGATTATTTAGTCTATTTACATGAATAGCGCACTACTCATTTTTTTACATGATTCCGTAAGCAAATAACAACAAATAATAAAAAGACTACATTTTACTGAAATATATCGATTAAAGGGATCTTATGGTTATAAAATAAATTGTTTATCTATAAAAGAAAGCGCTTATTTATAAAAGAAACCGATTATCTATAAAAGAAACCGACTATTTATAAAAGAAACCGATTATCTATAAAATAAACCAATTATCTATAGAAGAAAGCGATGGTTTATTACAGTAAAATGGTAAGCTAGCTCCAATACTATATATCCAATACTATATAAAGAAACAAAAGATAAGGGCAAAGAACTAGGAAAACCTGTTAAATAAAGGATACTTATTAAAGTAAAGGTAAAAGAAAATGTATAAAACGATATTTCATTTATTAATAACTTATATAAAAATGCACTAGTTATAAAAAAACAAAATCGTGAGTTTAAAAATGCACTAGTTATAAAAAATAAAATCGTGAGTTTAAAAATGCACTAGTTATAAAAAAACAAAATCGTGAGTTTAAAAATGCACTAGTTATAAAAAAAAATAAATTAGTGAGTTTAAAAATGTACTAGTAATGTAGTAGATAGAGTAGTAAGTTATATAAATATACTAGTAATGTAGTAGATATAATAGCAAGTTATATAAATATACTAGTAATGTAATAGATATAATAGCAAGTTATATAAATATACTAGTAATGTAATAGATATAGTTAACTACTCGTTATAGAAGTTTAACAATGGTTAAGCTATATAGAACTTAGCAGCTATGTAACCGGTATAATCACATACTAACTATAAAAAAGTGAGAATTCTTTTTTCTATCTATATAAAAATTAGTAGTAATGTAATCGGTATGGTCATATAGTTACGATAAAGTAAGAATTTTTCTTCTATTTATATAATAATTAGTAGTAATGTAATCGGTATGATAGATGAAAAACGATTATGGATGAATAATTGTGTGCAATCAAAACCCTTTACAAGTTATATTTTATTAAGGGTAGAAAGATAACTATAAAAGATTCTTATTAGTTTAATGGTAGAACAAGATACTTCTAATATCTGAATCTAAGTTCGAATCTTAGATAAGAATACACAGCTATAGAAAAAAAAATAGCTGTTCATTATAGTTAATGAAAGATAAAAAAAAAAAGAAAGTGCGAAAAGAAAATATTCTTTTAAAAAGAATAGCTTTTATACTTTTTTATTTGAGTTTGATGATGGCTCTGAGTGAACGCTATGCAAATGCTTGACACATGCTAATCGAACGTCAATATTTATTTTTTTTTAATTATTTATATTGAAGTGGTGTACAGGTGAGTAATTGGTATTATGGCTACCTAGGAGTAAGGCAAAATAAATCCCTTATAAAAACAACTTTTAACTTAAAAAAAAAAGATAAATGTCGTTTAAAAGAAACAGTATTTCGCTTCTAGTTGATTATTAATAACCATCGGATAAGTAGTAAGTGTGGTAATGGCATACTTAGCTTATGTCCGTAGTCAGGACTGAGAGGTCTATTGACCACACTGGGTCTGAAAAAACCCCAGTGCGTGTAGTACAGCAGTGAGGAATTTTGGTCAATGGCCTAACGGCTGAACCAGCAACTTGCAGGAATGAGAGTTAATATAATAAGTTTATTAACTTGCTTGACTAGGTCTTATAAAATTCTGGATAAAGCTTATTATGAAAACTTTATATCCATAGGTCTCGACCAAATCTTGTGCCAGCAGTCGCGGTAAGACAAGGGAGACGAGTGTTATTCATCTTTAACAGGTATATAGGGTACCTAGACGGTGTACAAAGGCTTAGATAAGGACCTATTACACTTGAGTTTGATATGTGAGAGGAATATGTCAGAATTATTGGTGGAAAGATGAAATTTGTTAATACCAATAGGACTGATAACGGCGAAGGCAAACCTCTATGTACATGTATTTTTTACTAGTTGGCGTGATAGCACGTTTACCATAAAAAAAATACTATAACTGACGTTGAGGGACGAAGGCTCAGAGAGTGAAGAGGATTAGATACCCTTGTAGCCTGGGCAGACAATGATGAGTGCCATAGGTTGGCTTATGTCGAACTATAAATGAAAGTGCAAGCACTCCACCTCAAGAGTAATGTGGCAACGCAGGAACTGAAATCATTAGACCGTTTCTGAAACCAGTAGTGAAGTATGTTATTTAATTCGATGATCCTCGAAGAACCTTACCACAATTTGAATGATCTACAACATAGAAGAAAACTTTGGAAAACGTTCCAAAGAGATGAGATATTTGTAGAACACATGCGTTGCATGGCTGTCTTCAGTTAATGTCGTGAGATTTGGTTAGGTCCATTAAATTAACGTAAACCCTTGCTTTATTTTTTAATATAAAGCAGCTCTCCGCCTACAATTGGATTTGATAACAGGGACTAAGACAAGTCATCATGGCCTTAATATTGTGGGCTATAGACGTGCCGCACATGCCTTTACAAAGGGATGCAATAATGCGAATTGGAGCTAATCCCATAAAAGAGGAGAAAGTATGGATTGTAGTCTGAAATTCGACTGCATGAAAAAGGAATTACTAGTAATCGTGAGTAATCACATCACGGTGAATTTTATCTCAGATAGGTACTAACCACTCGTCAGGCGCTGAAAGGAGTATGTGCAATAAGTTTGGTGGCTGCGAAGGGATAATCTAAATATAAAGGTTTAGATCTTTTGGCAGATACATCTTCGTATGCGTGACTCTAATTAGTGTTAAGTCGAAATACGGTTCGGGTTGGGGAACTAGCCCGGGAATAATGAATATTAACAATACACCCCAAAAAAAAAGTCTGTGCAAGGAGCATAAAGTTTATCTGGTTCTATGGTTCGAATCCATAGACAGGCTCATAATCGATGTATAGTAGTTTATTAGTAATTTAGCGTTTTTAAAGAATCTTGTTTACTAGCTATTGCGGGTTTTTGCAATAGACCTGATTTATTAGCTATTGCGGGTTTTTACAATAAACCGGTTTACTAGCTATTTCGAATTTTAAATAGACCTGATTGACTAGCTATTTTAGAAAGGTTTAAATAGACATTGTTACTAACGATTTACCGGGTTTTATAGAGCTGATTTACTAGCTATTCCTAACTTTTTTTTGAGTTATTTATGTTATAAATAACGTCAAAAAAAAGTAACTGAATAAAGCCCTTTCTATTCGTTATTTCGATACTTTGAATAAAACGTTGTAAACTAGGCTTAACCTCCCCCCCCCCTTTTTATTTTATTTTTGGTAAGGTTGCTTCAATAAACAAAGCTTTTAGTGCTAGTTAATTTAGTTAGGGAAAAGAAACAAAAAAAAAATCCGAGTGCTGGAATTGGTAGACAGGACAAATTTAAGCTTTGTTGACGCTATGTCGTGAACGTTCAAGTCGTTCTTCGGATACATGAAAAAAAAAACATTAGAAACCATTTTTTGCGAGAAAACCACCCATTTTTTTTTACATTAGCTAGTAGTATTAGACACTATTTTGCCACAATAGCTAACTTACTAGACTTAACCTATTTATTTACGTCTACCATTGTTAGTAAAGCACATAGGAATAATTATTCCTATAGTAAATTCGTTATTTACAGTAAACTCGTTATTTAGAGTAAATTCGTTATCTAGAGTAAATTCGTTATCTAGAGTAAATTCGTTATCTAGAGTGTAAGGACGTATGGAAAAGAAAAATAATAACTCTGTAGTAAAAGGTTTATAGAGTGATAATAATAAATATTGCTGGGTTATCTTTTTAATCCTTGTAGTTAGTTACAACTAATTTCATTAAAATTAAAAAAAAAAAAAGGAGAGTTCCTTTATTGGTAAGAAGGGTTGAGCTGTAAACTCAATAGCAGTACGCTTTTAAGAGTTCGAATCTCTTGTCTCCTAATCGTTATTATTTTTTATAATAAAGCATAGCTAATCCATTCTTATAGAAAAAATGGATTTCTAAGTAATGGATTATAGAGTTGATTCTCATAGAATGGATTTCTAAGTAATGGATTAGAGAAAAAAAAAATTATATACAGCTAGTTTCTATAGAGTTAATGGTTATAAAGGTGTTATAGAGCTGCTATTTATGTAATAGCCTTTATAGCTCAATGGTAGAGCGGAATACTGTTAATATTCTGATAAATGTTCGATTCATTTTAAAGGCTCTAATGATACATAACTAAGACCTTTACAACTTTTTAGCAAATAGTTAGACTTTGTATAGATAACAGGTGTCTTTTATCTTATATCAGCAATAAAAAATGAACAGAAAAAAACAAAAATTACAAAAAAAAAAAATGATTTCAAACAAATGATTTATAGTTGTAAGTGTATAGCGCAATATAACTATAAATATAAAGTTAACCGACAGTATTATAAGGCTAGATAATCATCTACTAATATTATAAGAAAAAAGTCGATATGGTTTTTGTAATGAAAAGGGTAATTCACAATTTTAAATGTTATATATAGTTAATGAAATGACATTTAATGGTTATAATGCAGTTAATTTAGATCTATTATACATTATTGCTATCCTATTAGGTATATTCGTAATTATAAGTAAAAACCCTATTGTTTCTGTTTTATTTTTAATAGGGTTATTTTTATGTATAGCTGCTTATTTAATCCTAACAGGATTAAACTTTATAGGACTATCCTACTTATTAGTGTATATAGGGGCTGTATCTATATTATTTCTATTTATATTAATGTTGATAAACGTTAGAATATCTGAGCTATTAATAGATAGTATAAATAGTATTCCTTTAGCTATATTAATAGGTGGTTTATTTAATTACTTTGTTAATAATGTTTTACCGTATATGGTAATGACTAATGGCTTACTATATCACTTTACGATTAAAAAACAATTAACGAATGTTACATCTGTGTCATGAGATGGATACTTAGCAGAAACTTCTCATATAACATCCATAGGTAATGTGTTATATGGTAATTACTCTATCTGATTAATCATTACATCTATTATATTATTATTAGCAATGGTTGGTGCAATAGTTATTACGTTAAAACCACAAACAGATCAAAAATAATTACAGATAAACCCCAGTAGACGTCTTTGCCTTTTCTTTTTTTGTAAAAAAACAAATAAAAAAGAAACACATAATAAAAAAAAAATAAGAAATTAGCTCAATTGGTAGAGCATCCGTTTTACACGCGGCAGGTTAAGTGTTCGAATCACTTATTTCTTATTACTTATCAAGGATAAGTAAATATATTTAGAGAGATCTTAGCTTAACGGTAAAGCGAATGCCTTTTAATCATTGTTATAAGGGTTCAAATCCCTTAGATCTTAGAAAAAAAAAAATATAAACGGCTATAGGTTAATGGTAGACCATTCGTCTTCCAAACGATATGTACCGATTCGACTTCGGTTGGCCGTATAGGGTTAGTAACTTAATTGGTAAAGAGCTTTCTTGTCACGAAAGTAGATATCGGTTCGAATCCGGTCTAACTCGTACTTTTCCATTTTATAATTAAATGTTGAATTATATGGTTAGCAGTAATTCTATGAGTAGCCTAAATTGTTATGGTTTCATTCTATTGTTAGCTCTCACTACCTCCCCTCTCTCACCAACTCTTAAATTGTTACAAGGAATAATCATTATATAGTCAACCTTAATTTTTTTTAGTTAAAACCACAACAAAAAAAAGATATAAGTTATATTATAGTAAAAAGGAAAAGTTGCTATAGGTAAGGCGAGATATTTGCTAAATATTGTGTTTAACACCTGGTGGTTCAAATCCACTCTTTTCCGAATATAATTAAAAAGAATGAACTGGAAAAGGAGAAATGACTATAATAACATATAGCTAACTATCTATATTTATAAGGGATAGACCTTATAATAGATAAATTACTTTACTATTCACATAATCTTTTGTATATTGAATCTTTTGTGCATGGAATCTTTTGTGTATTGAATTTTTTGTGTATTGAATTTTTTGTGCATTGAATTTTTTTTTGTGCATTGAATATATTGAATGTTTTGTGCATTTACTGTTGGTAATGTTTTGTGCATTTACTCTTTGTATGATCCTTATTACAATACTATTTTTATTAGTTATTAACATAGGATTAGTGTAGATTGACTGTAAACATCCTTTAGTAAAAAGTATTGTTCAATCTTAGGAATACTGTTATTAGTAACTAAAAATAAATATAGTTAAATGAGTATGGTAAGATGAGTATAGTAAAATCAGTATAGTAAATGAGCATAGTAAAATGAGTATAGTAAAATGAGTATAGTAAGATGAGTATAGTGAAAAGAGTATAGTTTAATTGGTAAAATAGGAAGCTTCAAACTTCAAATTTCCAGTTCAAGTCTGGATGCTCTTGTTATAACATAATGTTATAAATACTTATCACTTTTTCATGGTTTAATTTTTCTGTTTTAACCATTCTAACTGTTAAACAGTATTTATTTACTTAAGGTTCCTTAGCTTAATAGGTAAAGCGCATTTTTGATAAGGATGTGATCGACGTTCAATTCGTTGAGGAATCAATAAAGTGAGTTTAAAGCGCATTTTTTGATAAAAATGGTATAGACGTTTAATTCGTTTATCCATCAATAAAGTGTTAGCTAAAGCGAATTTTTGATAAAGATGGCATAGACGTTTAATTCGTTGAGATAAAGTGCGTTAGTTAAATTGGTATAATGACATGCCACGGACATGTTTTTACAAGTTCGAGTCTTGTACGCACTTCTTTATGTAAAAATGAAAAAAGTATTGTTATTTCTGTGGCTAAAGGATTCTAATGATTTCTATCGCAAACTGTTTTTTCGAAAGAGATTTAACTATATCATATAAATGTAGTACAGTTAGTAGTAGTTTCCTAGTAATTTAAAATATTCGAAGAAAAATAAAGCTGATACTAAAATACAAGGATAAAAGAGTATTGAGAAATAAAGTGGATAGTAAAATATAACGGTAAAATAGAATGGAGAAATAAAGCTAATACTAAAATACAATTAAAGAAAAAAAAATAGAATGGAAAAATAAAGCGGATAGCAAAATACAACGATAAAATAGAATGTTTTAGATTAAAGTGTTCAATACATTTTTAACATTGATTATTGGATACATTTGTTTAATAATAAGTTTTTTACTATACATTTATTTTAAAAGATAAAATGGTTATTAGACTACTAGAAAATAAAAAAGAGAATTGACTGAGTGGTTTAAAGTGATAAGCTTGAAACTTATTTGGTTGAAAGACCACATCCGTTCGAATCGGATATTCTCTGTTAAAGTTTTACAAAGATCTTTTGTATCTATACAAAAATTATGGCTGTATTTGCTAGTATATATACTAATCTTATATAAATCTATTATTTTATGTTTATACAGATTTAATAAGTAAAATAAGATAGTGATAAAAGACAATAGTACAGCATATAGTCCAATAAAAGACACAAGACTAATAAACATAGCATAATAAAAAACAATCATAAAAAACATAGCATGGTAAAAAAAAACATATTGTAAAGTGGTATATAACGTAGTATAGTATATATCGTAATACACTACATAAAAATGATATACTACATAAACGTGATATAGAACATAGCGTATTAGAAGATATAGCGTAGTAGAAGACATAGCGCACTAAAAGACATAGCGTACTAAAAGACATAGCGTACTAAAAGACATAGCGTACTAAAAGACATAGCGTACTAAAAGACATAGCGTAATATAGTTCACAAAATACTATAAACAGGTTAGAGCCGGGTTGGTTAGGCGCCTCATTTGGGTTGAGGAATAGTTATGTTCGAATCATAATAACCTGAAATAGGATTCGAAATCCTTGGATATAAAAATAAATAGTAATGTATTTGATATGTAATGTATTATTTCATAATCTTACTAGCTTTGTATTATCTATTTTATAGTACAAAAAGTAACTTTATGGCAAGTATAGAAAGAGACTATTATGGAAAAAAAAGCTGTATATTAAACCACGAGTACCGTAAAAAAGAGGGAGTAATGTCCATATAGTAGGGAAAATGGTAGAAAAATTTCTATAAAAAGAAACGAAGTGAATTGAAGTATCTTAGTAGCTTCAGGAAAATAAATCAAACGAGATTCTAGTAGTAGTGTGAATGAAAATAGATAAAGGCTTAAAGTAAAATGGAGACATCTGTTTGAATATAGGGGAACCTTCCTCTAAGCCTTAATATAATATACAAGTAATAGAGAAAAGTACTGTGAAGGAAAATTTTTAAGTAGTAGTCTTATAAGCAGCTCGAGATAAGTTTAATAAACATATAAGAGCGTACCTTTTGTATAATGGGTCAGCAAGTTCTAGTTAGATGCAAGCAAATACCTAGTGTTCTAATTAAAAAACCACAGATTTGCCTAGATAATCCAATTATTAAGTAATGAATGAGTATCTAATTAGAGACCCGAAGAGTAGTGATCTTACCATGGTCAGGCTTATAAAAGGCCGAATGGGTTATCGTTGTAAAGATATCCAAAGAACTGTGGTAAGTTAGTGAAAGACAATCCTGACTACTATAGCTGGTTTTCCGCGAAACATATGTAAGTATGTAGTTTAAGTTACATCATAGCAGGTACAGAACTGTAATCTCGGACAATTTGTGCATTTTCATTCCTAAAGGGTATTAGTATCCTTTACAGAGTGGTAATGCCTTGTGCATATGGGGGGGTCGTGAAGACTCTATTCGCGAGTATTTGCTCTCGGAAGGGCAATGATGAATCTTGAACTATCAGACATTTAACGATAAGGTTGTGTGTCAAAAGGGAAACAGCCCAGAACAAGTGTTTAAGGTTCCAAAGTTTTTGTTAAGTGAAAGTAAGGAAGTATTTAAACGATACAACCAGGAAATAGGCTTAGAAGCGGCCATTTTTTAAAGACCTCGTAACAGAGCACTGGTTCAAAAGGTTACTTAGATAACCTAAAGAGTTAAAAGCGCCGAAGATATAACGGATCTAAACAAAACACCGACACCTTGTCCATAAAAAAAAATAGGTTACATTTCATCTATGAAGTTTCGCTATATTTACAAAACCGTTACGTGAGTGATATAGGTTTCTGATTAAGAGCAAAAGGTAATTCTATCTACAATACGTAAACACTAGTTACGTGTTATTTATGGGGTAGCGGAACATTGGGTAAATAGGATTAGAAACAAAGGAATTAGAAATAAAAAATAGGTATTTGTACTAGGGGGGTGATAATACCATTAGCTGTGAAAAGCTAAAAAATCCATTAACCCTTTGCAACTACGGGAAAAAAAAAAGTTCCACTGTAGTTGCTCCACAAAGCACTATCATTAGTAAATAATAGATAGGAAAAGGGAAGTACATATGTTTCAAAATAACTACAACGTAGTTTGATCGCTAACTAGCGATAGTCCAGTATATCCCAAGCGAGAATGCTGACACGAGTAACGAAAAAGAGGATGCCAATAGGACCTCTCGCCTTAAGCTTATGGAAAAGTGATTCGGTCTCTAAATTTAACCTAAAGGATAAAATGATGAGAAGATTAGATGTGACAACATAAACAAATAGAGTAAAATGTTCTGGAAAAGCATTAAATCGAAAAAACTATAAAAAAAAACGGATAATAACCGAAAAAATGAAATATAAAGGATAAAAAGTACTAATAAGAATAAATGATCCTCGGAAGAAATAGTAATAAGTAGATTAAAAAAACCGTACCTAAAAACTACCACAAGTAAGCTAGTAGAGAATACGAAGGCGTTTGAGCTAACAATCATTAAGGAACTCGGCAAATTGACACCGTAACTGAGGGAAAAGGTGTGCCATTCCTACTGATTAATATCAGTTTAGGAAGAGGAGACATAAAATGGTGTTGCACGACTGTTTAATTAAAACACAGCACTTTGCGTAAGATGTAAATCAATGTATAGAGTGCGCTATCTGCCCAATGATGGCTGGTTAACGGATTTACTTAAGCGACTAAAATAGTTTAGGTTTTGAAGGAACCCCCATTGAATGGCGGCCTTATCTATAAGGGTCCTAAGGTAGCGAAATACCTTGGCATTTAAATGATGTCGCGCATGAATGATCTAACGATGCAACAGCTGTCTCAATGATTGGCTCAGTGAAACTGGAATGGCAGTGAAGATACTGCCTATCTCTAGATAGACGAGAAGACCCCATGCAGCTTTACTGTTACTAGTTATAGGGTATAATGGAACAGGTTTTAGAGAATAAGGTAGTCGCAACGACAAAATTGAAACACCTTTACTCTGGTTGTTATATCAGTAGAATAGGTTGCAGATTTGCAACTGACGTCTGAATGTAATCCATAAAAGGAGATAAATCTTTAGATTTAGCTCAGGAGACAATGGCTAGCAGATGGTTTATGCGGGGCACAGATCCCATAAAGAGTACCTGGGAGTATCCAAATTTATTTTTTGTAATATGCTATACGCAAAGTATATAAAGCTTTTATCTAGTAATTGCTTTATATGCTTTAATTTTTGTAATTACTATATGTAGTTTGTTATTTTTTATATTTACTTTATTAAGGTTATATTTACAAAACCGTTACGTGAGTGGTATAGGTTAATAAAAAAGTATCTATAACGAATTCAGTTATATTTCTATTTAAGTTAGAACTAAACAATTTAATATAAGTAAGATTTTACCTATGTGGGAAATAGGTGTAGAGATAACGGTAAATACTACTGTTATTTGTTATTTTTTTTTTAGAAAAATGATATTGATATATACTTCCAAAGTTTAATGGCTTAATCTTGCTTTACTGTTTGACATACACGTCTATCAGTTGCGTAAGCAGGGCATAAAGACCGCAAGACGCAGTAAGGAAAGGTCTTGTATTATTGAAAAAGCTACGCTGGGGATAACAGGCTAATTGCGCAAGAGAGTACAAATTGAGTGCGCAGTTTGGCACCTCGATGTCGGCTTAGCTCATCCACATGAATGCAGAAATCATGAAGGGTACGACTGTTCGTCGATTAAAGAGCTACACGAGCTGGGTTAAATACGTCGTGAGACAGTATGGTTTCTATCTTCTAGAGGAAATTAGAGTAAAATAAGGATAGCCCCTTCGTACGAAAGGAGTTGGGTATGGTAACCTATGGTTTACCTGTTGTTTATACGCTTAATATTAACCTGATTAAATTACGGTGAGAATAGGTGCTTTTTACAAAAAAAGAATAATAAAAATGAGAAAAAAAAATGATAAAAAATTATATTTTCTTATTTCCTATTGGAACGAAAAAGGGTAATACTTTTATACTCAAGTATTTATGAATAGTATAGGCACGGCAGGAAAGCTATGTTAGTTAAGATAAGTGCTGAATGCATTTAGGCACGAAGCTTACCTTAGGATACTCTTAGAAACGTAGTATAACATTACGAATTCACATCTCGCTATTGTTAAAGCTAGAGATTTAGTTTAACAACTAAGACTCGTCTAAGATAGCAGAGGGGATAATAGGCTTTGGCTGAAAGGGCTTTGATGTTCTTAGGTACAAAGTACTAATTTTTATAACGAGATAGTTAATCTCGTTATTTTATTAACTAAGTAACATATTTATCATTAAAAATACATTAGTTAGCCTGGTTTGCATAATAGTAATGCACCCGTTTTGTAATCGGAAGATATGAGTGCAATTCTCGTACTGGGCTACCTAGATTCCTTTTTAAATAAATGCGGGTTGATGTAATAGTAACATATTTGGCTCATGACCAGAGTATAGAGGTGCAATTCCTTTGTCCGCATATACTTATTTTGACCGTTTCAAATAGTAGAAATAAGTAAAAAAAAAAGAAAAAAAAAACTGTTATAAAGAAAAAGGTTATAAAGGAAAAACCAATATAAAGAAAACCTAAAAAAACATAAAGAAAAAAAAAACTGTTATAAATAAAAAGGTTATAAAGGAAAAAACCAATATAAAGAAAAAAAAAGGCTATAGCTTAATAGGTAAAGCAAGCTGCTCATAATAGCTCAGATGAGTGTTCAAATCATTCTGGCCTTATTAGCGAGGGGAAGAGTATCCATCCCACACCAAAAGATGTTGAATTGCACAATTATAGCCCCCCCCCCCACTTTAATTGGATAGGACTAGAAAGAAAATCGAAGGGATAGACCGAGGTTAGTCTCTTATCTTAAGGTGTCCCCCCCGAACCAATAAACCACCTGCCTTTTGGTAAGGCAGATACCCTACCCGTTGTTACCAACGGCATACAAGGTAGCGCAGGGTGAATAGGAAATAGTGGTAATGCTACTTCATTTTTAGCTTTCTACAAGATTATTTTTTTGTAAAAAAAAAAATAATTACTTTGAGATTTAACTTATTATGCTAATTTAATTTGTACGACAAATCCCGCTGATTCTTTTTTTTAGTGGAAAATGGCTATCTAGAAAGCAATAGGGAAAACAGTAAAATGAATCTTAGTTAAAGGGGGGGATAAAAATGGAAAGGTCACAAGTCCTTAAAGCAGAGTGAACACTATTTCTTACTTAAAAAAAAAGGCAAAAATCATTTTTAGTTAAAACATTGGTAGAATTAAAAAAAAAGCTTTACTACTACAGACTTACACGCTAAACCAATATGTATATTTTTTCTAGTATAAACCCTTATTACAGCAGGGTTTATAGTTAAGTTAGTTTCTAAGTATTTGTTATTAATTATTTTAATTAGTTAAACCTCTTTAACTGTTAATTAATAAGAGTTTTTCTTTTTGTTAGTTATATTTCTGTAGTTGTACTTTTTTAAGTTATACTTTTAGTCATAAACCTAACGTATTATTCTTTGTCTATAATATGTTTAGTAACATGATTATTTAAAGCAATAGCAATAATGTACTGTTATAAGCTTTACATGAATTATAAGGCCCAATAGTCAAGTGGTTAAGACGTAACATTTTCACTGTTAAACGCGCGGGTTCGAACCCCGCTTGGGTCTAACAGCTATTTCTATTAGCTTAAGGGGATATAGTTTAATTGGTAAAACTGCGATTTTGCATATCGTTATTTTAGGATCGAGTCCTAATATCTCCAATGTTGAAATGTAATCTAAAATTATTCATTCACTATCCTTTTTTTAGCTAAATACACTACCCACTGTAAGGGGGTTCCTTTAGCAACCTTAAGGGCTCCCGCAAAGGAAAGGGGGGTTAACTTAAAAATAATGGCATCTAGCCTATCTTTACCTGTTAAGATGTTAAACGTTTAGCTAGGGAAAACCTTTTTAATTTTTATGCACAAACTGCTAGTTTAACTATTATTAAATGAACCCTTCATTACTATAGAAAGAATAGTCCTGTTTTTAAAATTAGATGTGTATAATAAGGGTAAAAAGGGAAAAAAAAAAGCCCAGGTAGCTCAATTGGTAGAGCGAAACTTTGAAGGTGTTTAGGTTATAAGTTCAAATCTTATCTTGGGCAACTTTTTTCATTTTTTTATAAAAAAGTTATATAGAGTTTTTTGGTTTTCCCTTTATCCTCTAGATTTGTTTTCTTTATCGTATAAATTTGTTCCGTTAACTATACAATCTATTTTTATACTATTTAGTTTTTTTTTTCATAGAACAAATAGTAGAGAGAAGCTTTATTTTTTGCTAAAGAAATGAATATAAGAAGAGTGGTCTATCACCAATCTTCAGAAAACAGGTGCAGTTAGAGGAAAAATCTTTATAGAATCAATGCTCCCACATTTTCTAGTTTGAAGGGAAAATGCAATAGCTGAGTTTATTTGTTAAAAGCTTTATAGCGTTGAACTCAGGAATTTTAATACATAAAAATGTAAAAGGATTTCAATAAAATGTGCTATTTAGCTAATAATGTTTTATATGAGTAAAGCTGAATTACAAGACACTAATAGTAAACTTTTCATTGTATACATACAATTAAAAAAAAAAGAATGGGTATGCTGAAAACGGTAGACAGGTCCCGCTTAGGACGGGGTGATTTTATTCATATAAGTTCGAGTCTTATTACCCATAAAAATTATAGTAACATAGGATATTCGTTAAAACATATCTCTACTAGTTAAATATATCTATAATTATTAATATGTAGTAGACTAATGGTAAGTCATAAATTTTTGGTATTTACTTATGGGTGTTCGAATCACCCCTACATAGAAAAGGTGGATGTAGTTCAATTGGCAGAACAACTGTATGTGGAACAGTAAGTTCCCTGTTCGATCCAGGGTATCCTCCCAATATGCTTTATATAACTACTATTATTTTGGTTAAAACTGTTTTCTTATAAATTCGCTGTATACTTTATAGCTACGTTTTTTTATAACTACGTTTTTTTATAACTACGTTTTTATATAAAGCTGTTTCTACACTAAAATAGCTTTAGCTAAAATATTTATAAGCATATAGGTAATAACCCTTATATAGATAAGATATTCGTCAGCATATAGATAGTAACCCTTACATAGATAAGGTATTCGTCAGCATATAGATAGTAATCCTTACATAGATAAGATATTTGTCAACATATATTAGCCCTGATATAGGTAAGATAGAGTATTCCTTTGCTATATAATTACTATTTTTATTAGACCTTTTCTTATAAATAGAGTTCGTTTAAGATAAAATTATATTAGACACTAGATAGGCAACATGTTTTTAACGAAACAAAAAATCATAAGCCAGGATAGTTCAATTGGTAGAACATTAATTTCATGCATTAATAGTGGGAATTCAAATTTCTCTCCTGGCTATAGGAAATCCTTTTTTTTTTCACATACTTCTAAGTTAAATAACGATTTACAACTTAGTATGCTAGCGATAAAAAAGGCATTCCTTTAGTTTTTAATATTATTGTTAAACTTGTGATACAAATGTGAATCTTACAGCTATTGTAATTAGTGTTGTTAAGATAATCATAGGAAAGTCCGGTGGTTAACATATAACTTTTTTAGTAGGGCACAAGCTTGGGTAATGCACAGAAAATTTTACAATAAAAACTTTTAGTGTTTTATTAAAATTATGAAATAAAAAGCCTTAATTAACCTTTATTTTAGTTAAATATCACATACAGGATCCGGCTTACTTGTATCCAAGTAATATCTATTTCTATCACATTCGTAAAAAAAAAATCTCAAAGGGAATTCTCATCTCGCAAATGTGTAATGGTGTAATAAGTTTATTATTAAAACAGTGTTAGATAAATGTAATCTATCTTAATTAGTTTAGTTTTTTTTAGTTTTCTTTTTTATTTAAGTAAAAAAAAGTACTGGCAAAAGAAAATTAAAAAAAAATTGCTTTCTAAAAGGATAGGAAATACTCTATTAACAATCATTCTTGTAGTAAAAAAATAAATATACTAATGCTTAACCACTACCTAACAATAGCGAGTCCTTTAGATCAATTTGAAATAAGAAACTTATTCAGTATCGATACACCATTATTAGCTAATATGAACCTATCTATTACCAATATAGGGTTATATATGACAATAGCTGCATTTATAGCTTTTTACTTTAGTGTTTTAGCTACTAACCATTCAAAAATTACTCCAAATAGTTGATCTTTAAGCCAAGAAACATTATACGCTACTATCCATAGTATCGTAGTAAACCAAATTAACAATAAAAGTGGGCAAGCATATTTCCCATTTATGTATGCTCTATTTATCTTTATTTTAATTAACAATCTTATAGGTATGATACCATATAGTTTTGCATCAACATCTCATTTTATATTAACATTTTCACTTAGTTTCACTGTTGTGTTAGGTGCTACTGTTTTAGGGTTCAAAGAACATGGATTAAAATTCTTTTCTTTATTTGTTCCAGCAGGTTGTCCTTTAGGGTTATTACCACTATTAGTTTTAATCGAATTTATTTCATATTTAGCTAGAAATGTGTCTTTAGGACTTAGATTAGCAGCCAATATATTATCAGGTCATATGCTTTTAAATATTTTAAGTGGATTTACTTATAATATTATGAGCTCTGGTATTATTTTCTTTATTTTAGGATTATTACCATTAGCATTTATAATAGCATTCTCTGGATTAGAATTAGGTATTGCCTTTATTCAATCACAAGTTTTTGTAGTTTTATCTTGTTCATATATTAAAGATGCATTAGAATTACATTAGTTTTTAATAAAAAGTTTCACTTTTTTCTTGAGAGTTGTGTATTCCCTTGTACAGTATATAATTCATAAATGTGGCATACTATGTTTTTTATTACAGTTTTATAAAAACAACTCTAAAAGTTTATACGAACTAAACTATTTCTAGCCTTTTTACGTATAACCTTTACATGTATATAGAAATATATTTTTATGGAAATACTTTTTAAGGGTAATACTTTTTTAATAGAAATACTTTTATAAGTCGATACTATTTTTACTGTAAAAGTGAGCTAGTAATTAGAATGTATAGCTCGAAAAACTATGTCTGCTATTTAGGGTTATATTGTTAAGGATATACATTTTATCATAAACAATTTCTATACTACGTAGTCTATGCTATTTTAGCTGTAATAATATGGATAATATTCTCAACCATTGTTAACTTAAATTTCAGCTTATTTTTTTTTTAATTAATGCAGTTCTATTATTTATAGCTGCTTTTCTTTATATATAGCTGCTTTTCTTATCTATATCTGTTTTTTTTTATCTATATCTGTTCTTTCTTTGTCGATAATTGCTTTTCTAGTAGTTGACCTCAGATTTATTTTTGCTATTAGAAAGATACTGTATATCATAAAAAAATAGAATTGATTAGGAAGAATCAATCGTTAACTAGGAGATCTTTTGTTTTTATTACTACTATCCTTTTATAGTTATAGTAAAAACACTAATAAATAATTAAGATATAGGTGGAAGTGTTATACACTTCACTAAACCTATTGATTGTTTAGTTAGTTTAGTTATATTAGTACTTTTTATGCTAATTATTTCATTTTATGATAATAACCAGTTTTCAGTCATAATTACTTATTTTGTGATAATTATTTATTTCTTTAGTTACTTATTTTTTATGCTAATTGGTTATCTTATGTTAATAACTAATTTTCATGTTAATTGTTTATTTTTAGGTTAATTCTCTTTTTTACATTTTTCGTAAATTTAACTTTTTTTTTTTGTTATAATTTTTACACAGAAAATACTGTTTATAGAAATCAATAGTAGACTATAAGAAAAAGGTATCTTTAAAAAAAGAGAACCTTTTTAGTTAATTAGACCAAAAGGTTTAATATACATAGCTTATAGATCTAATCTACGATTTATTGCCATACTATACATATGGTGTTCTAAATGTATAAATGATAGATTATCATTTACTACGAATTTCAAGTATTTATCTTTGTTGTCTTATAAATGTTATTAACATCTTTACTTTTAACTCCAATATTCGGTGTAGTTGCCATTTTAGTGAATAGAGAAAATGGAATCTCTTTAACAAACATAAAAATTATAGCTCTATCCACATCTATCTTAAATTTCTTTATCTCATTAGTGATTTTTATTTTATTCGATTTTAGTACAAACCAATTTCAATTTGTACAAGAGTACCATGAAATAAGTCATTTTGATTTTTATTTAGGTGTAGATGGTTTATCTATCTATTTTATTTTATTAACAACAATAATTATTCCTATTTCACTATTATCTAATTGAAAATCTATATCCAAAGATGTAGAATCTTATGTAATTATTATTCTACTATTAGAAAGTTTATTATTAGCGGTTTTCTTAGTATTAGATATTTTACTTTTCTACATCTTTTTTGAAAGTATACTACCACCTCTCTTCATATTAATTGGTATATTTGGTTCAGATAATAGAGTTAAAGCGAGTTTTTACTTGTTTTTATACACGTTATTGGGTTCTTTATTTTTATTATTGTCTATTTTGGCAATGTCTTCTATTATGAGTACTACTGATTTCGATACTCTTTTCAAAGGAAATTTCATTTATATAACACAACTTTTCTTATTCTATGGTATTTTTATTGCTTTTGCTGTAAAAACGCCAACTATATTCTTAAATACATGACTTTTAAAAGCTCACGTTGAATCACCTTTAGGTGGTAGTATTATTTTAGCAGCTATTGTTCTTAAGTTAAGTTTATACGGAATACTAAGATTAATATTACCTATACTACCTAAAGCTTATATGGAATATACTTATATAATTTTTCTAATAGGTGTTATCACTATTGTATATGCTAGTCTTAGTACATTGAGAACAATAGATATCAAAGAACTTATTGCCTATAGTTCTGTTTCTCATGCCGCAGTTTATCTGCTAGGTGTGTTCAGTAACAGTATACAAGGTATTGAGGGTGCAATTACTCTAGGATTAGCTCATGGATTCGTTTCACCTGGTCTATTTATTTGTGCAGGAGGAGTCCTTTATGACAGATCCCATACAAGAGTAATATCATTCTATAGAGGAGTTAGTCAAGTAATGCCACTCTTTGCTATATTGTTCTTTATACTATGTCTTGCTAATTGTGGAGCTCCTCTAACGTTAAATTTCATAGGAGAATTCTTATCATTATACGGAGTATTTGAAAGATCACCACTGTATGGTTTATTTGCTAGTAGCTCTATAATCTTTTCTGCAGCCTATACTATATATATGTTCCAGAGAATAGCCTTTGGTGGAGCTTACTCAAGAATGTTCACTGTAGTAATGCCAGATCTGACTAAAAGAGAATTTACTATCTTAATGCTATTAACAGTACCTACAGTTATGTTAGGAATCTATCCAGCTTTACTAT
>JAFISE010000278.1:0-30646 GCA_022560025.1 Stagonosporopsis chrysanthemi
AGCCTAGTTGCATGGATCTATTTACCGAAAAAAAACCGTACTTGTTGTATAGATTGTAAAATAGTAGCAATACTACTATAACAAATCCCATTGAGAAAAGTGGTATTGCTCTCTAAATCGCAATTTAGAGTGCAATGGGGAGAAGAGTAAAATTCATTTTGCTTAAAGCCCAAAAAACAATCATAAAAAAGGGGGGTATGTTGCATAGGGCTATGCATTTTGATTGCAGATCATAACTATAAGGTTCAACTCCTTCGTATCCCTCCCTACCATAAAATGGTTTTATATAAGTAAAAAAGATATGATAATCTTATGAAAAATAGCTATATGCCCATTAGAATTTAAATATAAGTTATAATTTTATGAAAAAAAAAAGTTAGCTCTATACCCATTACAATTTAAATATAAGTTATAATCTTATATAATTAGAATAGCTCGTTAAAATTCCCTAGAATTAAAATATAAACTATGTTTCATATATATTTTACAATAATTCGTTAAAATACGCTAGAATTCTACGCAATTTTATGATTATAACTATTACTTTATCTATGTTATATATACCAACAATTATGTCCGTTCTTGAAGTATTGGCTGTTACTGTGCCAGTATTATTAACAGTAGCCTTTGTAACAATAGCTGAGAGAAAAACTATGGCTAGTATGCAAAGAAGATTAGGGCCTAATGCAGTAGGTTGACAAAAATTAAACCTTACACATAAAAGAACTTTTCATACTTCTTGCGATGCTTTGAGAGAATTATACTATAATAGAAAAGCCCCCGTTATTGAATTTTCAGGTGATGTGCTTTTTACTCTTACTGATCTACTTAATTCACCTATTATTCTATCTTTCTTTAAACCTTTAAAAGGTAAGGGAGGAATTTACATGTTTAGGTTCAAAAAAGACCCTAACATTTTTTACATAGGGAGAGCTAAAGATTTTCATAGAAGATTTAAAGATCATTTGAATTCTAACTTAAAGGATAGATTTCATAGATTTGCTAATTCTATTGGTTGAGATCAATTTGAATTTTCTATTATAGAGATATGCGATCTTAGCATCCAACAAGACAGAGAAGATTTTTACTTACAAAAATACTTACCTTTATTAAATACTATCTTTAAAAGTAATTTTAGTGATATACAAACCTATGACTCTTTATACGAAATATTAAAACTTATACAGTCAAAATATAACTCAGATGACAAGTATACAGGTATTACTATTTATACTTATGAATCTTGTAATAATCAAATTAGTCCTAATTACAAATCATTTAGTAGTATAAATGCGTCATCAAAAGAGTTATGTATAGCTAGAGAAACAATAAGTGTATACTTAAATACTTATGTACCCTACAAAAATTGATTCTTCTTTACTAATGAAGTAGAATGCTTTGATTTAGCAGGAAAACTAATTAGTGATAATATGCAAGGGTTAAGTTTAAATCATAATATAGCTAAAAAAATATGAATGTACTTTATAGAATTTAAAGATACTGTGGTTAAAACAGAATTAGAATCTAAAAGTGCAGCAGCTAAATTATTGGATGTACAACATTTAGTTATAACCAATCACCTAAATAAACTAATAAAAGGAGGTATTAAGGGTCATTATGTATTTAATCATGAATTAAGTGATTTAGAGCTAAAAAACCTAATTGAATTTTCATGGCTAAGAAAGACTAGAAATCGTACAGTATGAGCTTATAATGCTATAACTTTAGAATTAATAACTGATCCCTTTAACAGTATTAAAAAAGCAGCTGAGTATTTTAATGTGGACTACAGATCTGTAGTTAAACACTTAGATACAGGATTAGCAACTAAAAAAGGTAATTATTTAGTTTTATTTTTTAACGATGAATTAACTGATTTAAAGAGAAAAGAACTAATTAATAATCTTAAGTTGGTAAAAAATGAGACTACTGAAGTTTGAGTTTATAAAAAGCTAGATGATGAGTTAATTTTAGTGGATTCTAGCGAAACTGGTTTTAGTTCAAAACATTTAGCAGCCAAAGAACTAAAACTAAGTACTAAAACAATTAGTAAATTTTTAAATACACATAAAGACTATAAAGGTTTCTATTTTTACAGTATTAAAGTGTAAGGTACAAAGTGAAGTGTAAGAAACTTCACTAGGCCTATAAGTGAAAGAGAACCTTTTGCTAAAAATCATCCAATTGACGGGAACACCTTAAAGCTATTTAAACTAAATGTATTAGGTAACTAAATACATGGCCCAGGTAATGACTCGGGGTATAGTAAAATCGAAATAGATGCATGAAAAGAAATAGGTAACCCGCAGCCAAGCACCTTTTGCGTACAAGAGGTGTACAGTTCATCGACTAAACGGTGGTTGGCATCAAAAAGAAAGTTTCTTATTTGGTGCTTAAGATATAGTCAGACCCTGCTTGAAAAAGCACAAGGTATAATTGTATATTTATACCTGGAAATGGATAGTATTACTATTTAGGGATAACTTCTCAATTCTTTACCTGAATTATGTAAATAAATGGTTACATGAGAAAATTCGTGATATGGTCTACTTCAAGCATTTGCTGATGCTCTTAAACTTTTATTAAAAGAATATGTTTCTCCTACGCAAGCAAACATAGTACTATTTTTCCTTGGTCCTATTATTACATTAATTTTTTCACTATTAGGGTATGCTGTTGTACCCTACGGTCCTGGTTTAGTGTTGCTAGATTACAATCTAGGTATACTATATATGTTAGCTGTGTCTTCATTAGCTACATATGGTATTTTATTAGCAGGATGATCCGCTAATTCTAAGTACGCATTCTTAGGGTCATTAAGAAGTACAGCTCAATTAATTAGTTATGAATTAATTTTAAGCTCTGCTATCCTATTAGTAGTATTATTAGCAGGTAGTTTAGATATAACTGTAATCATAGAAGCTCAAAGAGCCATTTGATATGTAGTACCTTTATTTCCTATATTTATAATATTCTTTATAGGATCTATAGCAGAAACAAATAGAGCTCCATTTGATTTAGCAGAGGCTGAATCAGAATTAGTTAGTGGTTTTATGACAGAGCATTCTGCTGTTATTTTCGTATTTTTCTTTTTAGCTGAATATGCTAGTATAATACTTATTTGTATTTTAAATAGTATTTTATTTTTAGGTGGTTACTTGTTTGATTTTAATTACTTTTTATACCCTTATTTTTACTTGTTACAATTTATTGCAGGAGACAGTTATATGTATCTAACAGATAATGGATCTAACTTTAATGTTATTGACTTTGATAACTATAGTTCGATAATAGGAACAGCTATAAGTGGTATAGTTATAGGACTTAAAACTTGTATAATGGTATTTGTATTCATATGAGCTAGAGCTTCATTCCCTAGAATTCGTTATGACCAACTTATGTCTTATTGTTGAACTGTTTTATTACCAATCGTAATTGCTTTTATTATATTAGTCCCTTGTATATTATATAGTTTTGAAATAATGCCATGTAATATACCTTTATTATAGTTTATAAACAGCTATAAAGTCTACAACTTTATACGATATAAACGATTTCTGCGTCCTTTGGCCCTCTCCTCCAAAAAAAACACATTTGTAAATATAAAAATGTATATATATGGAAAAACCTTGGGGGAGGGAAGGGTAATTTAACCTACCTTTAGAGTTTGTTAAGGTTTTTGGTGTAATTACCCTCCCCCCCATTAAATAAGCCCCGTAAAACAATAGCTAAAGAAAGATTCGTTTATTTTTTTTTTATTTGTTTTTTTACAAAAAAAAGAAAAGGCAAAGAGGTCTAATTAAATTTATCTGTAATTATTCTTGATCTGTTTGTGGTTTTAACGTAATAACTATTGCACCAACCGTATAATCCTTTAGACTTTGCATACGAAAACCAATATTATTATTACTATACCAACCCTTTTTCATATAAACCTCTTATAAGCTTAGCATTAATTTGACTCGTTCTACTAGGTCTAATTAATCAGATTAAATGTTTAACTCTCTCCACATCTGAATGGTTAATAATACCTAGATTTAATACATATTTATCTATGTAAAAAAGATTAGTAAAGTTAACTTTTAAACGTTTAGACTCCCAATCTTGCAGTCAAGTAGCTAGGTACATACTCCCCCTGGTACTGTGCAATTCAACTATCTATATAAATATATAACTTCATTACCCTATTGTTTCTGAAAGTTCCTATTTCTACAGCTGGAATATGTTTATGGTAGGTCACAAAATGAATTTCGTTCATAGGATTAATAGAGTTTACTCTAAAGTTATCTGATATTAACCTTAACCTAGTATCATCCCTATTATATATGTTAATATTTCCATATTCTACGGAAAATGGGTAGAATCTATTGGGATCAAAAATAGATTTAACTCTAAAAACAAAGGCAGTACAAAGCCTGGAGATACCTTGGTTTATATGACCTGAAACCATTATAGAACTGAATGGAAAATTATCTACCCTATGGTTAACTTGGGTTGCATCTGTAAGTATAGTAGCAAAATGATTCAGTAATACTTCCCTACCTCTCAAACAAATGGCATCCAAGTAACTAGAGATAATTAACTTTGTAGGATCAAAGTTTAAACGAATACAATCATTATCCATTTGCATCTGGATACAAGGATAGCTATACAATTCTCTTTGATTCATACTATAATTGTTAATTATCCAAGAGTGCTCCAATAGTCTAAGGGGCGGTATGTTAGACCATTCTCCTTCATTAAAATTATAGTTGTTAATCCTCCAAGAGTGCTGCACATTCACTACAAGATTATCACTTATTCTAGGTTTAGTGATATCTAATAAATCCCTCTTTTTAAGGTAATTATCAGATAGTTTGGTTTCAAAAGCAAAATTTACCTTACAATAGTTATTCTCTACAAATAAACTATCGAAAAGATTGTTATTACGACAAGGGTTACTAAAGGCTAACTCCTTATTACAATAATTATTCTCTACAAATAAACTATGGGAAAGATTATTATAACTGTTATGATAACTATAGAATGGTAACTCATTGTTATAAACATACGAAGTCCCTTCATTTATATTGTTTATAACTTTATAATGCATAACACCACCTTTTCCTTTTAAATATGTTGGATGGTCACATGGAGTATGAAGAGCAGTATTAGGGATAATCCGTCAACTGTCTTTTACTCCCATGTTAGGTAGAAAAAGCATTCCCTTATAGTCAAAAAACCATTTTACGTTAGCAGAAGAATAAGTTAAATTTTATAAAAAAATCGGTCTAGAATCAAGGAACCATTGACTTTTATTGTAGGAAAAAAAATAAAGTATGTTTAAATTCAGTCTAAATATTTAGTATTCTAGATAATACTGGAGAAGACCTAAATATTTTAGCTAAACCATTAAAGAAGTCTTTAAAGGCCAAATCCATATTGTAATTATAGGATAAATGTGTATTGGCTAAGGGTATAATGAAATACATGTAAGTATATGAAGATAATAGAACCAATAAGAACTCGGATGGAAATATAATAAAATGCTCATACCACCTTTTATTAGTTTTCATAGCTAAGGATCCTAATCCAATGAAAGTTTTTACAAAACCTAATCTATAAACAATGCTCACGATATAAAAATAAATGTAATCTAACATTATAACTAAACCAATATAATTGGAGGTGATATTTATAAAAAAACAGAAGAAAGCTAGTAGGCTAAGGTAAAAAAGTGAAATCCGCAATGAACGAATTTTTTATCCAAAATAGATATTTGTTTTGGTTTTTTTTTAACTTGCTATAACCATACCAAAAGCTATAAATAAAAAAAAAATTGTACAAAAGTAAACGTATGACTACTAACTCAACCTTTTAGACCAAAGGTACCGTTTCTAGTCTTTGAGTTAACTAAGCTGTGTTGTAAATTAGATTTAAGATAACCCCTTAGCATTGTAGCTGATTCGTTATTAAATGATGATCTGATATTTTTTAAACTACCTGCATATCTATACTTAAATACTGCTCTCATCGCAGTTAACCTTCTGGTCAATCTACCAGAGGCCTCAAATCTTACACCACTTACCACTTGTTGTTTAATATTGTTAACAACATTGTTTTTATTTAGCGTTTCCCGCTTATCATCAAAAGTAATAAGAGTATGTAAATCGGAAATTCTCACTCTTTTTAATACAGCTTTTCTTAAAACTTTTACTACGTTCATTTTTCTATCTCTTAATTTTAATGCAACGGCTGATACGAATATATTACTATTTAAATGTACAGCTCTTGATTCTACCAGACGAATTTTTGTCTTTTTACCATAGAGTTTTTCTAATAAACTAATTAAACCTAGGTTTTTTAGATATAAACTTAGACTTTTATAAAGAGATGTATTAAAACTAATATTTTTTGTGTTATGAGATAAAGTTTTTTCCAATTGATATATTTTTTTTAATTGTTTGTTAGAATAGTTAAGTGTATTATAAAAATTATGTAAATGTGCAGCTGTTGATTTTTTTATGTTAGGAACATAATCATTAAAATGAAAATTTCTTCATTTTGTTTTTAGTAAATAGCTGAATAAACTAGTTTTTTCTTTAAAAAAAGTTATATTTCATTTACTTAAAACAAAAAAATTTTTTTTTAATGTAAAAACTAATCTGTCGTTATAGTATGGTATATATTTTTTTTTCCCCATTACCATAATTTTTCAAAATTTAATCAACATAATAAAATTTTTTAATTTGTACTCTAACAATGCTTTTTTTTTATTGTAAATTTCTAATGAGATAAGAAGTTTACTATTAGTATGTTCTAATTCAGCTTTACCCGTATAAACCCTATCTGCGGAATAACGAATTTTATTATTTTTTCTACGATTAAAAACCATTCTTTTCATTGGCAACATATTAAGGTAACTTTTTACAAGTAAATTTAGTAAAAAATTATTAGCTACTAACCCTTTACTAAAGGATTTATTATAAGAGTAGACGCTACTAACTCATTCTCTACTGGAAAAGGGATAAAAATGAATATTTTTCTCATTATTATTTTGAGAATTCATTTGTATTTTATTTTCTTTTTTTGTAAAATGGTGTTCTCTTGTCAAACTATTTTGGTAATGATTGAAAGAATTAATCATAAAAAAGTATGGATAAATTATAAGAAATAAAGGCCTTTTTCTGTAATTAGTCATATGCAAAAACAAGACTAAATAGAATAAAAAATATAGTAGTTACAACAATTAGCAGAAAAATAAAAATCCTAAAAAATAGTTTAAGATAAAATGGTAACGCTAACTTTTTGTAACAAATATGTTTTTTGTTTTGGAGGGGCTTTAAGCAAATGTTTACTCTTCTCCCCATTGCACTCTAAATTGCGATTTAGAGAGCAATACCATTTTTCTCAATGGGATTTGTTATAGTAGTATTGCTACTATTTTACAATCTATACAACAAGTACAATGTAATATGATGGAGATAAATTAGAACATAGTGGCCATTACCTATTCAGATATCATTGTTCTGCAAATTATAAATTTTACCAGTTAAGATTTTGGTATTTTTGTCTATTCTCCTCTAAATCTTTTCATGCTTCATATAACCAATCTTCTGTACTAAACTGTATAGTATTCCGACGCTTACCCATATAGTATCTATCTGTTTATACTTTTGTCTGGAAATCTATCCTCCAATCAATATCTATTCAAAGCTGATCATTCTGCAAATTATATTTCATACCCCGTGAGTTCCAATAAGCTTCAGCTAATGCTAAATATTCTTTATCGTTTTCAAGATCCCTTTTTCTTATCATAAGAGTAGCAAGGTCTAAGCATTGCTTATCGAATTTATCGGCCACTGATGTTCTAACATAATGGTATGCCCTCTTATCCACATAGCTGTTCAGTATCTGTTCTAAAACTTCTGGGCTAGGCCCGTAATGCATTATTTTTTTTGTTCTACATTATTTAACAAAGTCATATCAACTAAAGTATTTTCTAACATAGTAACACCATACATTACAACTGTAAAGTATAAGAAATATAAAACAGTACTTATTTGACCAAATTCAATGAATGGTGATTCTACGTGTTTGGCACCTAATTGCATTAATATTAAGAAATTAGCTATAAAGATAAAGAAAGCTGCTTTACTTAATGGTCTAAATTGCATACCTCTTGATCTACTTACATCAGTAACTGGTAATAGTAATAATGCAAGAATAGCAGCAAACATAGCTATAACTCCTAATAATTTATTAGGAATAGATCTTAATATAGCATAGAAAGGAAGAAGGTATCATTCCGGAACTATAGCTGCAGGAGTTTGCATAGGATTTGCCACAACATAGTTTTCACTATCACCTAATACGTTAGGCATAAAGAACACAAATAAAGATAATACAAAAATAAATGCAAAGATTGTAATAAGATCTTTAAATATGAAGTAAGGGGCAAAAGATATTCTTTCATAGTTTCCTGATACACCTAAAGGATTTCCTGATCCTGCTGTATCATGTAATACTATTAAGTGCATTAGTGCTAAAGCAGCTAATACAAAAGGTAAAACAAAGTGTAATGAAAAGAATCTGTTTAATGTTGCATTGTTAACTGAGAAACCACCTCAAAGGAACTCAACAATATCTTGACCTACTCAAGGTATAGCACTCATAAGGTTAGTAATAACTGTAGCACCTCATAATGACATTTGACCATAAGGAAGAACGTAACCCAGGAAAGCTGTAGCCATCATTAAGATAAAGATAACAGTACCAATAGTTCACACTAGAGTTCTTGGTGCTCTGTATGATCCATAGTACATACCTCTACCTATATGTAAGTACACTATAAAGAAAAATGCTGAAGCAGTATTACTGTGTAAATAACGTATTAATCATCCATTATTTACATCACGCATAATATGCTCAACACTATTAAAAGCTTCTGCTACACTAGGGTTATAGTGCATTGCCAATGTTACACCTGTAACAATTTGTATAATTAGACAGAAAGCTAATAAAGAACCAAAATTTCACATGTAACTTAGGTTCAATGGTTGTGGTGAATCCACTAGGTAGGAATTAGCTAATCTTAATATAGGGTGACTTTTTAATAATCTCATTTGTTTTATTTTTTAGTTTATTTTTTTTTTTATTTAGTAAATTGTTTACAGTAGCATTAGTTATTTTAACTAAATATATCTCTAAAGTAAACTTTATGTAAATTCTCCAATGTTTTTTTTTTAAATTATCTTTTTTCTTTTTCGTTTCGCTATATGAAATTAAGGCATATACTTATACAATATACATTACTAAAAATTATTATAATAAGGAATAACATAAGCTACTCTATTCTTTACTATTCTATGTTTTACAGAGGTCTGGTAAAACAAATGAAATAGAGGAAAGAGGAGAGACTCTTTCCAAGGGAATTATTTTTGTTGCAAGGGAATTTTTATAGAAAATATATTACTACGATTTCTTATAGAGAATACGGTTATTGTTATTTATTTTTCCAATAAATCATTTATTTGGTTTCTTACTTTAAAATGATTTTAACAAAATAACAATAGTGCGATTTCGAACAGATAAAATGATTTTAGCAAAAATAGGGATACGGAGGAGTTGAACCTTATAGTTATGATCTGCAATCAAAATGCATAGCCCTATGCAACATACCCCCTTTTTTTATGATTGTTTTTTGGGCTTTAAGCAAAATGAATTTTACTCTTCTCCCATTGCACTCTAAATTGCGATTTAGAGAGCAATACCATTTTTGTCAATGGGATTTGTTGTAAAGCAGTTAATTTGCGTAACAAGTTTACTAAATATAGGGCAAAAAGCTATTCATTATTGTTCTTGTAATCACGATAGGAACTTTTCTAAAGAGACAGATTCTACAACAATAGGCATAGAACTGTGTAAGATACCACAAATTTCTGAACATTGACCATAGAATGTACCTAATCTGTTAATTAGAACAGAGAATTGATTTAGTCTTCCTGGGTCGCTCTACAACTTCGACCTAAAAATTCACCGTAGCTTTTCTAGCTAATAAACTTAAACTTATAACGATTCTTGTAAGGTTTCTCTGTATGTATATAACTTCTTATTGTAGTTCTGCTAACACCAAATTTAGATGCTGCTTTTGCTACTGATTCCACTATAGTGGTAGTGTTTGTATTTATATCAAAAACTTCTACTAGGCTACCATAAGATGTGTGTAACTTATTTAAACTAATTTTTCTTTGTTTATTTATAAGTTCACGTAGCTGGGTTTCTGTTAAATCTGTAGGTACTGCCTCTGAAATTAGACGATTAGATATAGTGAAATAACCTAAATAAGGGGTTTTGTCTAAATACTTTTTATAAGAAGTGTGATGTATACCTAAGTCAGCACAAAAAGCATTTAATGATTTACTAGAATAATATAAAGTTTTACAATCTTTATCATATAGATAGATATTAAATCCTTGATTAACTCTGAAATTTACTATCTTGTGAGTATTAAGATTAAATCTTTTATCTAATAAATAATATTGTTCTAAGAAACAATGAGGATAATTATTAAAAGAAGAAGGTATAACTATTACTTCTAAAGTGAATGTTTCTAGTTTCTCTTTTTCTATCATAGGCAACAGTATTCCTGTATCTTTGTTAGAAAAAAGTACATTCTTTTCAAAGTATTGCTTAAATCTTCTTGCTAAATCATTACTTGATCCTACATATTTTTTATCTGAATTCCTATGAGAAAAAACATATACTCCCGGTTTACTACGTTTAGAATTGGGTTTTCCAATTAATCCTAATAGAGAAGGGTATGTTTGATCGGTAAGAGGTAAATCAAATTTAACGCTAGGGAGAGATATAAGCTCGTCTAACTCTTGTTGAGTTGTAGAAACCTTTTGATTAAGCAACAAACTATTAATAACTTCACTAGTTATAGGTTTATCACTGTTTATATATTCTAAAGCTATAGTATTAGGACGATAGTCTTTATTAGATGGAGTTAATTCTGATTTAAATCTATATAAGTTTAAGGAAGCCGGAGATCTTTTTTTAAAAAAATTTATAATTGCACGTCTATTAAACACGTGTTACAACTTAAACCTAGTTAGGTCAGGCAGTTGTAGTAACTTTAATCTAGGGTTATTTTCTAAACGGCTGATGCCATTTGATATTATTTTATCCTAGAACCGGTTTCCCGGCGACTAGAGTACACCTTACCATTGGTTTTGCCAAATGGAAGAACCGTCTACTCGTTGCTCTTTTACAGATAGTTAATTATCTATTTTAGATCCGCGATCACCCATTTCTATTACTAGAATCTTTAGTGATATTACCTTACCCTGAGTCATTAATCAGGCCAGTAAAAGGTTTCCCTTAATACCTTGGTTACTAAAGCTTTAGGGCTTCCCCGGAATTTGGCTCTTTAGCACATATAATGAATAGCCTACAAACATTATTTTTTTATGCATCACATTTAACACCTAATGCTGGTATAGCGAATGAGTGGATTACATCCGCAGCAGTAAGAATAAATCTAGTGTGTGTAATTTCAGGAAGAATAACTCTATTATCTACTTCTAACATTCTTAAAGCCCCTTCTTCTAAGTCAGATTCAGGTACTAAGTAAGAATCAAATTCTACAAAATCTCCATCACTGTTTAAGAAATCTGGGTACTCGTAACTTCAGTATCATTGGTGCCCTTCTGCTAATACAGATAATGAGGGATCAGTAACTTCATCCATTAAGTATAATAGTTTGAAAGAAGGGAAAGCAATTAATACTAATATTAAAGCAGGAGTTATTGTTCAAATTAACTCTATTAGTGTCTAAAATAAGAATATATTTATATATTCTGTGGACTATATCATCATATGTTAGGGTTACCTACTGCATATGTCTCACGTGTAGTCTCTGAGGATTTTACTAAGGTAAGTACCTTTTGGTTTCCTGCTGATAATCCATTGTATCATCCATTAAAGTTGTCACTACTCATTAGTATTTAAGGCTTTAGGAGTTTCCAGCATTTAGTGAGATTTTTTTTTTCATAGTTGTTCTAATTATATTCATTTATTTGGGAGCTTGTCCCGAAAATTTATATCTATCTTTAAATACCTCTCCAGAATGCATATATTTAATGATAGTACTCCCGCTAATACCTAAAAACAAACCTGCTTTTCTAGCAGAGATGAAATTTCCTATAAATGTAAATCCTTCTGAATTACATTTTTCATAAATATTCACTGGATTACCTTTAGCTTTACTCCTTTTTTCTAAAGTACTAGGTAAATGTTTTCTACCTATAGCTTTTTGTTTCATAAGTTCTCTACTCTCATCGGTGTGAGTTTTACCATAGAAATTATTATCTTGGCCTTTTCTCATTGAACTCATAAGTTCTTTAGTTTGACCAGTATGATTTCTACCATATAAAGAAGAATTTGTTCCTGTATATTTACCTTTTAAGCTTAAACTACGTTTATCTTTACTTTCTTGGCTATGTTTATAACCTGATGAACTTCCAGCTATTTTTAGTGTATTATATACTGGTTTTATAATATCCATATAATATTGCTCTCTTTCGTTTAAAATATCTTTGTCACAATATTCTAAAATACTAATAGAAAAATTAGCATAACCATATTTTATTAAAGCTCTATTTATAACAAGAGTATTTTTATTATTTAAATAGCTTAAAGTAAAGTATTTTGTGAATCTTTTACCTAAATCTATAGATTGACCAACATATTGATCTTTATTAAGTAAATTTGTAAAAAGGTATATTCCAGATTTATTTTTATTTTCATCTATAATTTGTTTTTTAAGAGCGGCATTTTCATATAATTTTAGTACATCTATTTGTGTCTGTGTAGACAAAGTCCCTTCCTTACTATAAAAAGTTGAAGAAGTGGAATAGTGTTTTTTTTGAGTATAATTAGAATACTTTTGAATCGGCACACATTTACCGTGGTTAAGGTATTTATTACTTATAGGTGATTTAGCGCTATCAAAATTTTTTATAATAGCTCCTTGTATTCAACCAACACTAAATAAAATAGCAACTAAGTAATACATAATATTATCATGTAATTCGATTAAAGCTTCCATTTGTGGACTAGCACTATCTTGGAAGTACAGTCCTCACGCTCTAGGTGCATCACATAAAAATTCGCTAGAAACAGCAAATAAACTGCTAATGGCGGCAATAAAAGAAGATAAGATTGTACTACTTTGTAATGGTAAGCTAGTAAATGCATGAGGTTTAGGTGGATTACTTAATGCTCACTCTAACCCTGGAGCACATTTATCTTTAAGTATTCTTAAGTAATCACTAAATAGTTGAGGAACTGCTCAAGGGTAACCAAATATGGCTTTCCCTTTAACAAGTTGTAAGTACACTATGTGTAAGAATAACACAGTAGCAGCCACAGAAATAAGTGAACCAATACTACTTATAAAGTTTCAACCTGTAAAGGCATCAGGGTAATCACTAATTCTACGTGGCATACCTTGTAATCCTAAGAAATGTTGAGGGAAGAAAGTTAAATTACGTTTAAAAACCGGACTATGTCTTGACCATAAATATATGGCCTCTTTCGTGTAGTCTCTGAGGATCCTACTCATAATTACAATTATTTTGGTTTCCTGCTGATTATCTAGATATACTTAAGATTTTTAAACCATCTACTGATTAGTACTTAAGCCTTGTGAGAGTTCCCAGCATATAGAAAGATTGATAGGGGCTAATTTATGAATTTTGAGTTTCATTACGCGGTAAAGATTGTAATATTCAATTTTCGTCATTTATGGATGTATATTTATTTGTGTCTAAGTTCTTTTTAATGAATGTCCATCTTACTTTAAAATGTTGTCTAGCAGCATTTATAGAAGGGAATATGAATTCCTCATTCTTTTCATTATAACAAAAAACTAGGGCTCCTCCTATACCATACTGAGGAGATAATTTACCTTTTAAACCTTTAAAGGCATTATCATTTTTTAAATAAAATTCCTTTATACCTTCGCTAATAGCATTTTTGGTCTCATCTGAAGTAGTATATCCAAACTTAGGATGATTCTCTTTTCTCAAAGTTTCCTTTAACTTATTTATGGTATCAATACTATGAGTAAATCCGAAAGAGCTTCCTGCAATCTTTAATATGTTATAACTTGGCTCGTAATGATCGATTCACTTTTGTTCTAACTTTACACATTCTATTGCGTCTTTTTCACAAAACTCCAAAATACCTAAAGAAAAGTTATTAAGTCCATATTTCTTCATTGCTCTTATGAGTATTGTTGTAGCAATTTTATCAGAATTTGCGTAATAAAAATGACTAACCATTCTTTTAGATAAATTAATACTACTACCTACATACAAATCATTGGTTACGTCATTGATAAATAAGTATACTCCAGATTTGTTTTTTAGCTCTTTGTAAATTTTTCTTTTACTTTCCTTAAGGTCTTTAAAATAGATGAAAAAATTATTTGGTGAACTACCATTATTAGGACTCCCATTTGAAATATTTCTATTACATGCGTTTTTAAACTCAAAACCTCTTCCATTTAACCTAACCCCTGTGAATAAAACTCAGAAATGAGCTTTAGAATATAGTAAGTTATAATCTAACCCTAAAATTTTAGGTATTCAGAAGTATCATCCACTAAATAAGGCAAATACGGCACCCATACTTAAAACGTAGTGGAAATGCAAATTTAAAAGTATAGAGATTAAGTAGTCTATACTTTCTAAATGGTGGACTATATCATTATCTAATTTTTTCTACAAAAGGTACTCTTTGTCATAAAGGGTTTTTATATTGAATTCAATCTAATATAAATTCAGAATATATTTTATATTCAAAACTTTCTTTAGGTTCATTTTTAAAATCTCTTATTTCAATAAATTTTTTAATTTTTGATATTCTATAGAATTTTAAATCTGAATATAATCTATTTTTCATGAAATATTCATATAAGAATACCATACCTTTTACGTTTTGGTATTTATATGATATAGAATTATGAGATTTCCTAAGTAAAACAGCGGGTTTATAATTTGGTATAACATTATCTAAATTTAGTTTACTACTAAATTCGTTATTTTCAAATTCTAAGTTACATTCTATTCTATTTCCGGCATAGTTATACACAATGGTACCATCTGTGTCAACTAAACCTGCTAAATAAGGATCATTAGCTTCAATATTGTAATTTGCTTGTTTATAAGCTATGCCTAAATAATCGCAAGATTTTTGTAATCCTGGTACTTTTAGTCTAATTAAACCATTAATATTATTAATTAAGAATAACATTTCCTCTTTTTTACTTATAATTCAAATAGAGTGAGGTTTATTCTTATCAGATCTAATTCTACCCATATGTAACATATTTTGAATGTAACTTAATATTCTGATATCTCTGTTATGCAATTTAATTCTAATAGTTTTTAAAACGATATTAGAATTAACATTTCTAATATCAAAGTTACCATCACCGTCTATAATACCAGCTAATCATTTAAAAAATTCTTTATTTGAAAGATTTTTACCTTTTGAATCAGATATTTGGCGTGTAGTCTCTGAGAATCCTTTACAGTTTTCTGCTGATTGTATGTTCGTATTTGTTAAAAATACAGGTTTATTATTATTTTGACTATGTATAGTTAGAAATGTTAAATTTCTAGAGGCATCTATTTTAAAAAGATAATAATATAATATACATAGTAAACAACAACCTAAAAACATGGTTTCCAGCATATAGCCAAATGCGAAATAATCGCCTCCGGGGAAAAGATTATTAAGGCCCAATTGAGCAACTACGTAGTAAGTATCGTGGAAAGCAATATCAAGTGATGCGTTAGCAAGAACTACACCTGATACATAAAAAAAAATATTCATTAATCCACTAATCTTTCATAACTAAATATATACTCTTTACAAGTACCACCTACTTTAGCGTAATTTTTAATAGTACTATGTGATATATTTAATGCTCTTTGAGCATCCATTACACCATCATATTTCCCAATAAAATTTTTATTTATATCATATACAAATATTGCTTTTTTAATATGACTACTCTTGTTAATTTCTTCTACTAATTTTTCACATTCTTTTGAGTGTCAATGAGAAATTAAAGGTGTATCTGAAATATTATAAGGCATATTAACTAGGTACCATTCTCCTCTAAATATTATTTGTTCTTTTATTACATTAACCACTGTTGAAGAATTAGATTTAATTCATTTAGCTAAAGTTTTAACTGAAGGGAAAATAACTAATAACTCTTTAAATGAATTGTATACATAAACAGAGTAAGCTGATTTAGCTTCTATAATTCTTATTTTACTTTCTATAGAATGACTTTTGTTATAAAAAGGGTTATTTTCACCTGTTACAGCCCTTGTTATTAACCCTTTAGTTTCTTCACTATGTGTTCTATTCTTAGCTAATTCAGAGAGTAACTTTTTGGTTTCTTCAGTGTGTTTATAACCTAAAGAAGAAAAACCTTGCTTTAAAACATTGTAATAAGGTATAATATTTGTGATATAAAAAGTTTCTCTAGAAGTTAAAAATTCGGCTTCAACATATTCTAATATTAAGAGAGAAAAGTTGGAATAATCGTACTTAAGTAAAGATCTGGTAATAGGCATATTAGCATTCTGTTTACTTTTTAAAAAAGCCTTGTTAAGATAATTTCTCATTCTGGAAGCTAAATTTATAGAACTACCAACGTACAAATGCCCATTTACCTTGTTTATTAAACAGTAAACACCGGATTTATCTCTTTGTTCTTTTAGTATATTAAGTCTATCTTCCTTTAAGGAATTATAAACTTTTACAGCCTTTATATTTAGAAGATTATCTTGGTTCCCTATCTTGTTATCCTGGTTATTATTGAAAGAAGAGTAAGATCGAGTTATGACTGTGTACCCTAAGGAAGATTGTGCGGTAACAGAGATTTGGCTATTAAAGATTAATGAACATTTTTTTATTTGGACTATATCTTCCCGGAATGAACTCCGAGTGCTACGTGTAGTCTCTGAGGATCCGAACGGTTCTACATTATGATTGTAAAATATCCGTTGGTTTCCTGCTGATTGTTCAAAATTATGCTTTGTTACTGAGATTAAATAAAACTCTAGTATCATAATTGTCAGAAGTTCCCAGCATATAGTAGCCAACTCTAAAAATAGAGGGAGAGCTATCAGGTTGATATATAACCCTCCAATAGTAAACATAAATACAAAACCTAACGCAAATAGTAATGATGGTATGAAATGTAAAGAACCACCATAACAAGTTGCTAATCAAGAGAATATTTTAATACCAGTAGGAACTGCAATAATTAAAGTTGCAGCAGTGAAGTATGCTCTTGTATCTACGTCTAATCCAACAGTGTACATGTGATGAGATCAAACTACAAATCCTAAGATACCAATAGAACACATGGCGTAGCTGTATTTTCCATGTATATAAAGTTGAATGGTAGTCCCTTGGGGCTCTCACCCCTAATTTTTTTTTTATTATTTATCATAGATAAATAATAAAAAAAAATAACTATAAGGGCTAGCAAGAAAACTATTTTAATCTATTACTATTCATCTCCAAATTTAATTCCTTAAGTGTTTTTAAACCTTCTGTAGTTAAATGTTCTTTCAGTTTTATAATATTCATACCTTTTTTAAAACAAATATAATCCTCTTGTTTTAGGTTTAAAAGAGGGTAGGTATCAAAATGAGGTAATATTTTATATAATAAAGAAGTAATATCTTGTACTATAAAGTCGCATCTAGGTGTATTTAAATTGGATCTTAATGCAATAGTACCACAGTCAAAAAATTTAGTAAATAATCTCATAAGCTCTAAATCTTTACTATGCTGAGCTATATGAAATCTACAAGACACAGTTTGTGATAAAGAATTCATTTTAGCAGGTCTAATATAGATAGAAAACCCTCCATCACCCGCTACAAATCCTGACACTCATTGAGGATTTAAATTTACAGGTAAATTTATAACAGGTTTGTTCGACGATATTATATTAGGGTAATCTTTTACAACTTTTTTTGACATTCCTTTGTTTATAGCAGCATAGTAAGAAAGAGTCTTTAAAAATCCTTTTTCGGTTAAATGATCTTTATTTAAAATAATCTCCACTACCTTAGATCATAATAAAAAATCTATTTTTTTTTTACTTATTAGTGGATAGTTTGTAAAGTGTGGTATTATAATATCCTTTATATAGTTAACATTCGTAACTCTATACACAGCTAATTTTCGATCTGATCTAATGTATACAGCACCTACACCAAAAAAAGACTGTATCTTATATAAAATATCTTTATCTTTTTCATGCAGATTTATTTCAAATGAAATTCTTACTTTTCTTTTAAAAATTTGCGATATTTCTACTATTACACTAAAACAACCTTCAGCATCCACAAACCCTGTAACCCAATTAGGATCCAATTTATTTTCTAAATGATCTGTAGATAATTTTCTTTTTAATACTTTATATACATTTATTATTTTTAATTTTGTGGATAAAATGTTATAAAAAAATACGGGACTATCTCTTAAGCACTCTGCAAGGCTTCTCCATATATAGTCTCTGAGGTTACTGAATAAATGAATATTATTTAAACCATTTCTTTTTGTAACCTGCTGATTGCTCATTGTAATATCCTTAAAATTCTCACTAACAATTTTATTATTACTAGTATTTAAGGTGTTAGAGGTTTCCAGCATTGAATGGAGATTCATGCAACTATTAGTTAGCCTGGGCCTATTATTGACCATACCAAGGTATCCAAACACGCTCTTGTTAGAGTTAGCTGAAATTGTAGTACTAATTATACCAAAACCTGGAATAATTAAAATGTAACGATATTTTGACTAAAGGAATAGCTGTGTATTATAACAGTCTTTTCTCATTAATACTCAAAAACTTTTATATTTTTGTTAGGACTTTATCTTGAGTTGTAGTATTTTCTTCATGACGATTTAGTAAGGATTTCATTTTTATTATTTTAGATAACCCTTTTTCTGTTAAGTGCTCTTTATCTTGTATTAATCTATACACCTTTCTTCATCTTAAATAGCTTATATGCTTTCTAGACTGTAGGTGATATTGATCAAAATATTCTATAACCTTTTTAGCAGAACCGAAATTAGTAGAACCATAGTAATAGGTATCTTGAGATTTTCTATATCCAATGTTTCCACCTAAGTATTCTTTTATCATATTTAACAATAAATCACTTTTTTGATCTATATGGTAATTTAATCTTATTTCCGGTTTATTTCTGGTAATACGTTTAATAATTTTTATTTGAAAACTAGCATCCGCATCAGAAAACCCTGCTAATCAGTGGTTATCTAAATTTTTGCTTGAATCTAAAGTAAAATGAATATTTTGATCTGTATATTTATTATGGTTTAATACATTATTAACTACTTGATCAAATTTGTGCTTTGTTCTTAATTTACCATTTATTAGGTTAATTACCTGTAGCATGCCTTCTTTCTTAGCAATTATTAAAAGGTATGCGTTTTTATCCTTTACTTTTTTTACATTACCGTAACCCAATTTTTCTTTCAAGTAATAGGCTAGAAATGCATCTGGAGAACTAAAAACTATAACTAGTTGTTGGGCTTTACTAAAATGACCATCCCCGTCAATTAATCCTGCTAGATAATAACCTAATTGTTTATTATTTAGAGGCTTCAAATGTTTAGGAACGTGATCTGAGACACGTCTAACATTTTCTGAATTTACTACAACTCCGTCGCGTAAAGTCTCTGAGGTTCCATTTATTATAGTTAAAATGTTACCGGCTGATTTACTTCTTTGTTTTAACTTTTTCACTATGTCATTTAAGATGGAGTATTTATAACTATATGGCGAAGCAGTCCCAGCATATGGCAACGTTAAGAGGCCTACATCCGTAACCTCTGGATGTCCGAAGAATCCATTTCTTCAAATTTAACTTATCTTTTAAAAAGTCTCTTATTAAATTCAGGTACCGGTAGTCTAAACTCCGGGCTTGTGTATCATACATCTATGATAGAAGAAACCGACTGTACATTAAGCATCATTTCAGATACCCACCAGTGGACCAGTCTGTAGCGACCACTTAAATAACCGACGGTCTTTAAATGAGGAACTTATTGACCGTTATAGCACTAGCATCGCTAATATTTTTATGACTTTTCCTTGTATTTATAAAATACATTTAAAGTTTTATATAAAATAATATAACCTTTAAACTTAAGAGTTGCAAGTAATACTTATATATATTAACTAAGTATAAGGTATATTCTTATAAGAATATTCACTATTTCAGATCTTATATCTTTTTACATCTGTCTTTATAGTTTCATAACTTGCACGTTAAACCTTTACTTTTTTTCCCTAGTATTTTAAATTTATATCATTTGATTTATTTATCATCTTAGTTCTTTCAATCATTTCTCGTCTTTTTGACTCATCTAAATGATCTTTATTAACAAGATCATTATGAATATCTTTTCATAATTTATAGGATAAAGACTTTTTAGTATACAATGTATATTTATCAAAATAAGAAAAGACATTTTTACAATTGTTTACTCCACCCAATCTAAATTCATAAGTATTCTCTTCTGAATGTCTAGAAACAATACCATTTTTAAATAATACATTGAAATGCTCTAATACTGTTAGATTTATTTCTCACTTTTGAGAAATATTAAAGTTGAAACTAAATCCTCTTTTTTCACCTATTGAACAAGTAAAACAACCTTCTCCGTCAGTAAATCCTGCAAATCATGCATCGTTTAAAGTAGGTAAAATGGGTCTACTATTAATAACTATAGGTTCTAATAGTATTCTACCTTTAGTAACTCATTTATTAAACCCTTTAACGAAAATATCAAATGTTTCTTGTCTTTTTGGTAAAACAAGATTACCATTAAATAAACTAATTATAATGTCTATTTCTTTCTTATTTTGTGTTACATATCTACTAGTTATAGTCGATTGAGGATTAACTTTACCAAATCCAAGAATTTCTTGTATAAATTCTAAAACTTGTTTATCCATTGTAGCTTGTGTAATAACAAATGCCAAATCTCCTCTATTGTTTACTATAAAAGAACCTTCTCCTTCAGTGAAACCTACTAATCAAGTTAAAAAGTTTTCTGAAGGAATCTTATTATTTGGCAAATGAGTATTGTATTTCTCATAAAATGCAGAAAAATCAAACTTATTGTTTAAATTAAAGTTAGACATATGTCTTTTAAAGATTCATTGGTTAGAACTAGGAAATATAAATAATGTTGATAATATAAAATAATCTTCAAATACTAGTCTTGAGAAAAGATGTTGGTATAATATAGGATCACCACCACCTGCTACTTCAAAGAATGAAGTATTGAAGTTTCTATCTGTAAGAACCATAGTAATTCCCGTTAAATTTGTTGACCTACTGGATGAAATCCCATAGCTTAAAGTGTTGTTCTTTAAGCTTAAAAAGTTATTAAAACTTAGTGTAGGTACGCAAACACTCTCGTGCTTGATCGGACCATATCTTATATTTTTAAGTTGTAGAAGTTTTGTAAATGATCTCAAGTAAAATTTGTTCTGAAATTGTTCATACCTGATTTGATCTTTACTATTTTTTCCTTTCCTTCTTCTGTATTATGCTCCTTTCTATCAAACATGTCTACTACTTTTATTCAATCTAATGAATCTAAATGTTTAGTTCCAAATAGAGGAAATTGTAAAAGATAATTTTTAGCATGAATATTACCTTTAAGGTTAGTAGTTCTAACTCTATACTCAGGTTTTGGTTTATCCGATCTTATTTTTTTTACTTCTGTTTCTAAAAACTCAGCAATATGGCTTAAGAAATTAAAATTATCATATCCTTTGTGATCTTCTCGTCTTTGAGATATTTCTAATTTACATTCTAATTTAGGATATTTACCTGAAAGAGTAGTTCTTACTTGAAAAGAAGCGTCTGCTTCTATAAACCCTGACAGTCATGGATTGGAATCTAAAGACTCTTTAGATACAGGATGTTTTTCAATACTGGTTCCTTTAGTATTATTAAAAAAATCGATTAATGCATTAAGACTATGTATTTTAGGTGTTCTCATATTTCCATTTATTAATGAAATAACTAATAATATACCTTCATAGCTATTTATGGTTAATATATAAGCATCTACCCCTTTCTTTCTAGATAATGAACCTACACCTAACTCTTTTTGAACAAGTAGAGCTAAAGGTAAATCTTTTAAATGAAAAACTATTTGTATAGCGGGGTAATTTAACTTACCTTTAGGGCTTGTTAAAGTTTTTGGTGTAATTATTGTACCATCACCTTCAATAAGCCCAGTTAAATAAGAACTAAAAAGGGATTTATTTAAATTTTTACTATTGTTATCAGTATGAATGGATCTAGCAGTTGTGTACTGTTTTTTTTGACGTAATTTCTTAGAAATTACTAAAAAAAAACTGGGAAAGGTTAAAAGTTCCAAACTACAGCAAAAATATTTTGGCGTATAGCCTCTGAGGTTCTCTAAAAAGTTCAAACTTAATAGATTACCTGCTGATTGCGATATACTTTCGTATAACGGTTCCCAGAATACAGCCAAATTTAAAGCCAGCAGAATTAGTTTACCGGCTAGAACAGGTAATGATAATAATAATAAAACAGCTGTAATAACAACTGCTCATGCAAATAGGATTAATTTATGTAATCTTATACCAGGACTTCTCATATTAAATGTAGTTGTCATGACTAAAAATAGTTAAAATATTAACTATTTGTGGACTATATCTTAAGCGTATTAATATACGGTCTTTAACGTGTAGTCTCTGAGGAACCTAATGATAATCAAAATTACTTTTGTTTCCTGCTGATTAAGCATAGCTTACAAGATTTTTACTATTAAGTACTTATAAACACTGAGCTATCCCAGCATATAGTTAAAAATTTTATATGAATCCCATTACAAGGTATTTTCTTTCGCATATTCACATAAATATCCTTTATATGTTTTACCTAAATCAATGTGTTTAACTAATGTTACTTGAGAAGCAGATAAACCTTTGTTATGTAAATATTCCACACATTTACCTAAACTAGGTAACACAATAGTGTTTTCTAAATTATCCACAGATGTTAATCTAACAGGTTTAGATAAACTGTTAAGAGATTTATTTTTATTGTATTTAACTCTGTCCTTTTCCAGCATTAAAGCTAAATCTAAATCAGACATATCTTTAACTTTAGCAGTTAACACTGGTTCACTTGAAAAAAGATACTTATCTAAATAAAAAGTACCGTTTTTTAAATGTTTAGAGAATGTGATATGATGAATATTTAATTTTCTAATGAAATCTACTTGTTTTGTTGAGAAAAAATATAATATACTCATATCTCTGTTATACATATATAAACTCTTTGAGTTTGACCCGCTAGGGTTGTTTGCAACTCTTATGGTATTTAATGTGAAACTAGGGTCTAACAAATAATATTGTTCTAATGCAATTTCTGACCCTTTAATATAATTATGGTAAAAAGGAAAAACTTCTAGAGAGAAATTTTTCAATCCTTCTTTATGTAATAAAGGTATTAATAAACCAGTTTTTCTATGGGACAATTGAATATAGCCATTTAATCTAAAAGCCAACTGTGATGATGAACCTACATATTTTCTACCTGTAGTAGTATGTGTAAAGATATATATACCAGGTATTCTTTGTTTACTATTAGGTAAACCAAGTTTATCTTTAAGAACATCCCTAGTTATACTTTTTTGATCTAAATTAGTTAAAGTAAAACTTGCAGTATCCATTAGAGATTTTAATTCTTGTTCTGTAATTTTAATCTTACAGTAAGCTAAAATTTCATTAATTTTTTCAGCAGTCACTATTCCACCACTATTAATTTGCTCCACAGCTATTACATGTGCATGTTTATTAGGACCAGATCTACCCAATATCTCTTTTCAACGATTATCCAATTTAGGTTTATCATTGTTTTCAGCCACTAAGGTGAGAGAATCCTTTTTTTTAGAGTTATTTTCTTTTCCATTGATATCTTCACCATAATTATTATCTTTTTCAGGGTTGTTTTTAAACATATATTTTGGTTTATTGCTACTAAAGTAACATTTATTAACTGTTAATTGAAAGTTTGTTGAATATTTTAAATATGTAAGAAATACCTTTAACACTAAATTCATAGCTCCAAGTAAACTTGAGATACCAGAAAGGTGTAATCCAAAGATAGCTAAATCCACACTTGGACCACTATGACTTTGTATTCCTGATAATGGAGGGTAACAATTTTTGTTGATAACTTCATTTTTAAATATTATAAACTAATGTTATACGCAGTAATTTTCATATACTGTTCGGACTATACCATCATCCTTCATCTAAAACTTATGAATTTTGTATTTCTAATAGTTGTTTTCTTATTTTTCTAATTGTGTCCCTAATATTTGATAATTTTTCAAAATCACCTTTATTTTTTACATATGATCTAGCTCATATTTTATATTCTAATGATTTAACCCCTTTCATTGTATCTTTAAAATAATCAATAAGGTGTTCTATTGTTCTAGAATTAGTTGTATCTAATATATAATGATTATGTATTTCTTTATATCTTACTTTACTAGGTATATGAAATACCAATCTTATACTTTCTAAAACTATACTATCTAATTTTTGAGTTAGACCAAATCCATGAACAATTCTTTTAGAATCTTTTGATACTAAATAAAAACTACCTTCAGCTTCTATAAATCCAACTATTCAAGGTTTAGTCATTATATTATGTATTAGATTTATTTCAGTTAAAGGTAAAGATATATTATTTCAAACCGGAGATAAATAATTATCATCTCTCTTACTATTTTTAAGAATTAAAAGATCTTTATCTCTTTGTTCTTTAGATATACTCTCATTATTTAAAATAGCCAAAGCTATTTTAAATCTAGAATAATCAAAGTATTTACTAGTTAATAAAGGGTATTTATCAAAAATAGGTAATATTATGTTTTCTATGTGTTTTCTGTCTCTTATAAAAAATTGTCCTTTATTGTTATCCTTAGTAACAGAACCTACACCCAATTCTTTCTTTATATAGTAAAGTAATCTTAGATTATATCTAGATTGAGCTATTTTATAAGATAAACCTCATTTACCATTAGAATAATTAATAGAAAAATTACCATCACCATCTGTGACACCAACTAATCATTGCTCAAAATAAGCTTTAGATGAAGGATGCTCTCCGTTTAGTCTCTGATGGATAAATCTATTTATCCAGGCGTGTTGTCTCCTTGAATCATACATTTTTACATACGTATTCCTTACTGTGAGCGTTGAAAAACTTCTTTTACCACCAGGGATATTATTATGAATAGAATCTTTTTTTGACTCTTCTATTAATAAAGAACCTGAAAAAAGAAAGCTTTGCTCTAGGAAACATGAGTAGTATAAATTGTTTAGAAGAGTTTCACGCATCGAGGAGAGTTTTATTGCCTCTATGTTACCATAAAGCAACTCCTTACACTCAAGAGTTCAACCTGTACCTACACCATTTTCAATACCACCTGCAAATAAGAATAAAACAATACTAGGTATTAATAATAAGTAACTAATATTATTAAGTCTAGGGAACCCCATATCAGGTCCTCCTAATCCTAATGGAAGTAAGAAGTTACCAAAACCTCCAATTAAAGCTGGCATACGCTTCTCACTAACTTTCGTCAATGCGCGGACTATATCTTTACCTTTAAATACTAAATATTTACTAAGGTATTCACGTGTAGTCTCTGAAGAACCTACTATATAAAAGCGTTTAATGCTACAATGAGCCCTTTTATAATTGGTTTCTGGCTGATCGCCTAATCCTTTGATATGTAACTGTATTACACCGCTTTTATATAAAATAAAGTCTGTGTTACTAGTTCCAAAGGCTCTAAAGGGATTCCAGCAGACAGTGAATGTAAAGTAAAATGTTTCCATCTTACCCGGCCATGCCATTATATATTAAAATTTATAAGTAAATTTTCATTTACCTCGATAATAACCTGATTTATCTCCTTTTAAGTATTCTCTAATAACTTGACGGTCCCCTTTTAAATGTTTAGCTAAACTATTTAAAGAGTCAAATTCTAAATTTTTCTTAGGTTCATCTTTAAACTCTGCTAAGATAGATTTGGCTGCAGGGTGTTTAACATTATAAACAACTCGTTTATCTGTAACTAAACTTTTAATTTGATCCGAAGGGATTAAATTAGTTTCAGTAGATTCTTCTATTAAATCTAAAGAAAAAAAGTAAGTATCTAGATATATATTACCTAAGTTTAAACAATCATTTAAAGTATTGTGATGTATATTGATCAAATCATATGCTTGTTGCTTTGAGCCAAATGCATATAACAAAACAAGATCTTTAACATTATACATGTATAATGGAGTACCTCTTTGTTTACGAAGCTTTTCACGCATTTCTTGACTCATTGGTTCATGATATCCAGAACCACTAGCAACTAGATCTACATTAAGATTTGGTTTTAAACTATCAATAAAGTGTTGTTCCAATTCCACTACTTGTTCTAAACTAGAATTATCCTTCATAATATAAATAGTTAACTTAATATTACTAAAACCATGTTTATTTAAATAACGTAAAACTCTTCTTGCTTTAGTCTTAAGTATAGATGGCATAAAATAAGAACTTATTCTATTATATAGATTAATGGAATGTCCCACATACATATGTTTACCGTCTAAAGTTTCTCATTTAATTGGTGTTTGTCAAGTATTAAAGAATAACCTTTACGGAGGTTATATCAAGGCAATAAGAAAAAGATATATATATAAAAAAAAATATATTTTTACTGTTTGGATCCCTATGGCAATAAGTTAGTAACATTAAACTTTTATTTAGTAGTTTCCTGCTAGTTGTCTAATCTTTTAATATGTTACTGTATTCTGCCGCTTTTCGTTTACCAACAGGTTCCGAAAGTCTGCAGTACTAGTTTTAAAAGCTCTAAAGAGGTCCTAGCATATAGTGAAAAGTAAGCAAGGTGTTTTTACCTTGCCCGGCCATGCCTTTTTTATATTAAATTCGATCTATTCTTTTTAATGGAAGATAACAATAACGCATAAAAAGTAAAATAACAACAAACGTATAAAATTGCAAAATCGGAAATAAGAAAAGCTTTATATAATACTGTTTATTTTATATAAGCCTTTATACAGCTTTCCGCTTTTAATATAATTTCTAATTGTGTTGTGGTTAGTATTAAGCGAAATTGCTGCTTTTCTTATAGACTCATACACAGTGCATGTATTTTCTACAATATTCGTTATTTCGATTTTGTGGCCTTTTGATAAATTATAATTAGTTAATCTTTGACTTAACTTAGCTTTGGTTTCCTCTGAATGAATAAAATTTCTCATTTTTGCTCTCGCATCTGCTGAATGTATACTATTTGTCCTGGCTTTTCTTACAGCAGCTTTGTGATCATCTGAAAGAATACGAGTTAAAACAATATCAAGATGTTCTTTGGACAACTTTCTATTTCTCATTTTAGCTAAACTCTCTTCAGTGTGTTTATAACCTAAAGGTGATCCAGCTATTTTTAAAATATTATATTCTGGCTTTAAAAGATCTAGGTAGTACTGTTCTCTTTCTAGTATTATAAGTCTATCTGTCTCGCAATATTCCAGGATTTCTAGTTTAAAGTTTGAATGACCATACTTAACCAATGCCCTAGAAATACTACTAGCAGATTTCTTTCTATTTAGATAACTAACACTGTAGTATTGTTTAAGTCTGTAACCTAAATTTGCACTACTACCTACATAGCTTTTCCCGTTGACTAGATTAATTCAACGATAAACACCAGATTTATTATTATTGTTATTAAGAATAACTTTTCTTTCACTTAGTGCATCAGCATAAGTAATTAAAGCAATAGCGGACAAGACAGTATACCTGTCAAACATAGAACTATCAAATTTTATTAAAGCATCGGATAAGAAGATTAAGTCAGCAACTAAAAAAACAAAAAAGTGTCCTTTTTGTTTTTTAGAAACTTCCAGTACAATATTCCAATTTTTTTTTCAAAAAAAAAAAATGGGATCATCTACTAATACTTTAACATAATTGTGTTTTTTTTTATTACCGTTTTCGTGTGGATTATCCTCATTATCACGGTTTTTGTTATCGTCATTGTGACCGTCATTATTGTTATCACATTTACTTATTAAGGATGAATTGTCATTATCATTACTTACCCCTTTTTCTTCAGAAAAAAAGGTAATAGGCTGCGATTTTAATATAAAATATTTTTCGACCATGAAGAAAATCATTATTATAGCATGAGCAGTAATAATACTGTTATATAATTGGTTATCAGCAATATACTGAACACCTGGTCCTGACAGTTCTAATCTAATTAATACAGAAAATGCAGTTCCTATTAGACCTGAGAACAATGCGTATATTAAGTATAATACTCCAATATCTTTAGCATTAGATGATAAAAATCATCTTTCAAATCACATACTAATCCCTGATGTTTTAATTGTTAGGTCGTTGTACCTACCACTCTTATCGTCTTCCGATAATATAAGGTTACTTTTAGAAAAGGTAATAGGATGATAATGGGTCACACTTCTCTAAGATTGCAGTGTAGTTGTATATTTCCATTTTTTGAAAAAATATAGTAAAAAAAAGTTCATTTTACTACACCAAAGGCTAGTTACACTAAGTATTGAAAGGGTTATGTTATAGCGATTACTTATACAATACCCACCCTTAATCTCTTTTGTGTTTTTAATTTTTGTATTTTACTTCCTTATAAGAAATAGCAGCACTATCCTCTATAGAAAGTGAACAGCGCTATATTTTTAGTTAATGAAAGCCCCATGTAATGTCTTAGCATAGGTAGCCGCTTTTTTTTCTAGTACATTTTTCTTTTACAAATGTAACGATCCAAAAGTTAGCTTTTCGCGATTTTCCTTTTACAGTTTTCCCTTTAGAATTTTCCTATGCTTTATTATTTTACGTTTTGCTTACGTAAGAAAGAACTATTGGCAAAACAAATAAAAGAGGAGAGACTTTAAGGGAATTCATTTCGTCACAAGCAAATTCGTATAGCGAATATCATTTCTTATAGAGAATGAATAAATGGTTCTTTATTTTTCCAATAAGTCATTTCTTTAGTTTTTTACTTATATAAAATGATTTTAGCGAAATAATAATATGATTTCGAACAGATAAAATGATCTTAGTGAAAGCAGGGATACGAAGGAGTTGAACCTTATATTTATGATCTGCAATCAAAATGCATAGCCCTATGCAACATACCCCCTTTTTTTATGATTGTTTTTTGGGCTTTAAGCAAAATGAATTTTACTCTTCTCCCCCCCCCCCATTGCTCTCTAAATTGCGATTTAGAGAGCAATACCATTTTTCTCAATGAGATTTATTATAGTAGTATGGATAACGTTTAACAAGTACGAATTCTTTTTTTTTTAAGATCTAAGGGATTTGAACCCTTATAACAATGATTAAAAGGCATACGCTTTACCGTTAAGCTAAGATCTCTCTAAGTATATTTACTTATCCTTGTTAAGTAATAAGAAATAAGTGATTCGAACACTTAACCTGCCGCGTGTAAAACGGATGCTCTACCAATTGAGCTAATTTCTTTTTTTTTTTATGTTCATTTTTTATTGCTGATATAAAATAAAAAAGACAACTGTTATCTATACAAAGTCTAACTATTTGCTAAAAAGTTGTAAAGGTCTTAGTAAAGGTCTTAGTTATAAAGGTCTATATATCATTAAAGCCTTTAAAATGAATGGAACATTTATCAGAATATTAACAGTATTCCGTTCTACCATTGAGCAATAAAAATGTTTTTTTATGTAAAAACGACAGTTATTACATTGCTACTAATTTTTATATATATATGAAAAATTCTTACTTATCATTATTATGTGATAGTACGTATTACATTACTATGTAATTTTTATATAACAGCTCTATAACACCTTTATAACCATTAACTCTATAGAAACTAGCTGTATATAATTTTTTTTTCTCTAATCCATTACTTAGAAATCCATTCTATAAGAATTAACTCTATAATTTATTACTTAGAAATCCACTTTTTCTATAAAAATTCACTTTATAAGAATTGATTAGTTATGGTTTATATTCAAAAATAATAACGATTAAAAGAAAAGAGATTCGAACTCTTAAAAGCGTATTGCTATTGAGTTTACAGCTCAACCCTTGTTACTAAAGGAACTCTTTTTTTTATTTATGTAATTCGTTGTAACTAACTGCAAATATTAGGCATATGGAAAAACAAGACTAAATAGAGTAAAAAAGTATAGTTATTACAATAATCACATATAAGTAAGGATGTAACAAATATATTATTGTTCGTGGGGGGGGCTTTAAGCAAATGTTTACTCTTCTCCCCATTGCACTCTAAATTGCGATTTAGAGAGCAATACCATTTTTCTCAATGGGATTTGTTATAGTAGTATTGCTACTATTTTACAATCTATACAACAAGTACGGTTTTTTTTCGGTAAATAGATCCATGCAACTAGGCT
>JAFISE010000279.1:0-30449 GCA_022560025.1 Stagonosporopsis chrysanthemi
TACTCCACACACCCACCCCTACGCACTCCAACTGCCACATCCCCCCAACAAACCACTCCCCGCTCCGCACCACAAGCCACACAATCCCTCTTCTCCCCCGCCCCTCGACCAACAACCCCCCCCCCCCCCCCCCCCCCCCCCCCCCCCCCCCCCCCCCCCCCCCCCCCCCCCCCCCCCCACCCCCCCCCCCCCCCCCCCCCCCACCCCCCCCCCCCCCCCTCCCCCCCCCCCCCCCCCCCCCCACCCCCCCCCCCCCCCCCCCCCCTTACTCTCCTGCACCACGCACCCCCTCCCTCTCATTCCCCTCCCGCCGCCAGACCCCCCAAACCCGCCTTGTCGCCCCACTCGTCGAGCGCACACCCGTAGCGAGAGGAAAGAGATAGGGCACCGTACGGCCTGTGAGCGTTCGGAAGCGGGAAGGCGATGCGTGCTCGCGGTCGCCTCGCGCCACGCCGGGGTTCTGCAGCGCGGGTGTGATGGCGGCGTCGGTGCCTGCCCATGCTGTATCATCGCTGCTGTACTCGCGCTCATTGGCTTGGGGGTAAGCACTAGCGCTGTTGTCGGTGTGGGCTGTGCTGGCGAGGATGGACATGCGGCCAGCGACTCCATCTTGCGACGGTAGGGCGGTAGAAGATGCAGGGCTTGTGGGGACGGCGGATGTGGCGTGTGGATGCAGTGTCGTGGGCTGCTGGTGGGAGGGCGCTGAAGAGTCCCTTGTACTCTCTGTTACGAGCGTGAATAAGGGCAGCGCCGAAGGGACCGAAGTTTCTGCTGCTTGCAAGTGCTCTGGGGCTGGTGTTGGGTTACCGAGTCTCAGGGAGGTCTCGGGAGTCCTCCAGATGATTGGCAAGGGTTTTGAAGGAGAAAGCGTGCGTGTTATAGTCACGAACACCGTTTTTGCTGGTTTTGCTGATGGGAGCGGTGTTGACAAGTTGGAGGTGGAGTTGTAGGCATGTGCTTCACACTTGGTTGCGGATGTGTCATGCGGGCTATCGTGGGCTGTGGTGAGGCTGCTGGTGAGTAGAATGAGGGTGATGAAGAAGTACATTGTGTTAGTTCGAATGCGGAACATGGAGTCTGGTGGATGGCCCTTTTTCTTACCAGGGGAGTATAAGGCCTTGAGGGATATGGCGCAGGCAGGACATGTTTGCTAGCTCGTCATGGAATGCCGGCTGTGAAGTTGACGCGTGGATTGTGCCAGCGTTCACGTTTCGAAGTATGTGTTTATTGTTCTTTGAATATTCCAACACCGACGACAATCACGTCCTGATCTCAGCAGCCTTCCTCAGTCTGTTCATCACCGCAGCCGCAATGTCATCGCCCGTGGTATCGTCAATGCCCTCCACGAAGATAAGTTCCACGCCCTTTTTATCCAGCTCTCGCAATGCCGAGAACAACCCTCGTGCTACGCCCTCCGTTTCCGCCCCTAGATCAATATCCCAGACCTCCGTATCGCTCGCTTCAAGTGTGAGGCGCTTCGCATGGGGGATCTGATGCTGTATAACCGAACGGAGCAGATTAGATAATCTTGAAGGCGTGCCTGTGCCTATTGAAGGGAGATTTGTGTGGGATGCGCCGTTGGTCTGGCCGCTCATGGCAGTGACGTCTGTGTTCTTCCTGGCCAGACCAAGTGCTGGTTTCCAGCTCTTAGTGCGTATTATCCCAATTTTGTTCTTGCGCATCACCTCCTCTTTCTCCGGTTTGGCTGCACCAGCCTCGAACAGAAGAACCTCCGCTTTCGGGCTGTAATGTCTGTACTTCATCCCCGGTGCTCGAGGCTTACTTGCAGCACCTTCTTGCTTGTCCTTGTATCCAATCGTGACGTGCTCCCACCCTGGACATTGTCTTAGCTGCTCTACTGTGACGCCGCCTGGTCGTAGTATGCTGGGTGGGCTTGAGAGACCGTCCACCACTGTACTCTCAACGCCAACTTCGCAAGGACCCCCGTCCACAATCGTGTGTATGCGCCCCTGCAAATCGTCGAAAACGTGTTCGGCTGCGGTGGGAGATGGCCGTGTAGAAGCGTTCGCGGAGGGACCGGCAAGGGGCCGTCCGCAAAGTCGTAGGAGAGAAAGGGCCAGAATAGAACGCGGCATGCGTGCACCGAATGTCGACAGTCCAGCTGTGACTTCTGGTGCTAATGTTGTATTCTCTGGAACTGGCATGATCAACGTCAAGGGTCCTGGCCAGAAGCGCTCTATCAGAGGCCTGTAGATCACAGGAATAGGGTCGACTCCTGTTTGCGACGCTGCATTGCCGGATAGTAGCTCGCGTAATTGTGGTAGCGAATGGATGTGCACGATGAGAGGGTTGTCTGCTGGTCGCCCTTTCGCAGCGAAGATCGCCTTGACCGCCGCACTCCTTGTCGCATCTGCTCCCAGCCCATACACAGTCTCTGTAGGGAACGCGACCGGTGTGTCCGTGTTCACTAGTTCCTCGGCTGCTCTCTTGAGGCTCTGGTAATCCGTTCCCATCGCATATTCTATGTTCCACTCCTCAATCAGGTCTGTCTTTGTCTCGGTGAAGGTGATTTTGCCCAGGCCTTGTGGGTCTACAGCAAGGATGTTGGTATCCATGTTCGCGGCCGATCGTGGGCAGAACGTCGTAGTGGCACTGAGAGACGGTGAAAGTGTAAATCCTCTGCTGATAGTCGGTGATCTCAAGGCGGTACTAGAAGGATGTCGGAACCCCGATGCGGCGATTTGCACCAGAGATCTTGTTTGAGGGTAGAGTGAGACGTATTTTGCGAATTTGACATTTGTTATGCGGGGATAGCGCGCTGGCATCAGAGTGATGACTGGTGATGGAGCCCAATTTTTTTCGTGCTTTTCGGAATCATTCCGATCCAGACCCTTGGCGCCAGACGTCATGTTCGAGATGATTTGAAGATCATGTAATATTTGGAGAATCTATAACGAAAAGCACTTTCGTGTTGAAGTGTCGCGTTATGATCGAGTGTTTATTTGTTGCTACCCTCTTATAACTTGTACAGAACTTGTACGCTCAGCCGCATGAACGCCACTGTACGCCTGCCCAGAAGGTGTTCAACAAAAGTAAACCATATACACCAAGGGTATCCGGCCAACGCCGTTTTGTGAATCCCGTACAACCCAAATGAAGTCGCTAACCCAGCAAGCCCGAACCAAGAGTCACAAATTTTTACGCGGAGACAGACACCTCTGCTGGACCAGCAAGAATGCTTTGAGCAGGTGCATCAACTGCTGTCGTCGGAGCAGCCTGGCTCTGAGAGGCCAACTCGCCGCTGGCAGCAGTTTCGGCCCACTGTCCCCACAAGCCACGCTTTGCACGAATACGAAGCGGACCTCCGAGCTCAGTGCCGGGCTGATCGACCTTGATCGCGTCCTTGGTAGCCAGGACCAAGACCTCAAAGAACATCTTGGTAGCATCTGCTCTTGACGTCTGAGCTTCTGGGAGCAATTCCTGGAAGACAATTGTGTTCTTCTGTCGTATCGATTCACTTTCCTCCGCTTCGGGCCCGAACTGTTCCCGCAGAAGGTGCACAGCATGCTTGGTACCCAGCGAAATAGGGCCACTCTCTGCTGGGTGGTATATCGGAACAGTAGTGTCGTCGAAATTGTCGGGCATGGGCGAAAAAGCGTCTTCCTCTTCCTCTGGTCGGTCTCCAATGTCACTCGGGAGCTGCATGATGGGCTCGTCTCCGCCGATGGTCACATCGCCGGGGTGGATATCACCACCTAATGAAAGCTCATCAAGTCCGACGTCTAGCTCCGGTAGGACGACTGCTTCTTCTTCGGTCTGCTCAACACCCGCAGCAGCGCTGTCTCGCTTGCGCTTACTAGAACGCGAAACCACTTCTAAGGAGAGAATGCTCCTCAGCTCTGGGGCCCAGCCTTGGCTTCGGCCATCGCCCAAGATACTGGAAACAAAGCCACCAGACTTCTGCATGTTCAGCAGGGCCATGAGAAGCGGGTCACGTGGCAAGAACGACGCCTGCTTCAGGATCTTCTCGCGATTCGCCTGTTGGTCCCGAAGTTGGGCGGTTGAAATCATAGTTTCAGCGTCCTGCGTGATAACCTTTCTGCGCTTGGCTCTGGCCTGATGAATCGACTCGTCTTCCTGGTCAAGTCCAAACATGGTAGGATCTTGCTCAGCTACTTCCTGTGCAAGACGGGTCTCTTCGTCCTCGCCAAGTTCGGACAAGGGGGAATCTTCGCGGGTGAGCTGTGGGACATCGTCGCCAGCCTCAGAAGACGGCATCGGAAGTGGAAGATCTGTTGGCTCCATACCCCCCATGTCAATATCTCCAAGAGGCAATTCTGTGTCGCCCTGAGGCCCCAATCCAGTCATATCCTCGCCAATGTCCAGATCGAAGTCAACATCGTCGCGCAATTTCATCATCTCTGTCCCAAACTCCTCCTCCATGGGTCGCTCAGAGGGCGCGTCACGGCCGACTTCAAGTTCCAAGTCTTCTCCTAGATCAATCTCAAGGTCGTCCATGTCCTGCAATTCCATCTCCTCGTGACGCGCTTGCTCGACGCTGTTAGACAAGAACTGGCTGGCATCCCAGTCTGGCAATGTAGTGTTCCCAAAGGTAAGGTCTCCATCGAGTGTCTGTGACAGCAGCAACGAAGGGTCCGGCATAGGCGCTAACAGATCGAGATCTGTGATCATGTCTGGCAGTGTCAAACTGGTGGGGTTGGCGACGTGCGTCTGAGATGGCAGATCGATGTTTCCCGGACGGAAAGCCTGCATTGCTTTAGTCATTACCATCATTGAGTGATTGAGGACATACCATCTTGATTTTCCATAACGCGTCGTTGCAGTCATCGTGCAGGTAGTGCGCCTTCCTGTGGTAGATGCGGACCACGCCGAGCAACAGCTGACCGTTCAACCGCAGCGCCAGTGGACCACCAGCAGCACCTTCAGGCCGGATAATGACCTGAATGTCTTCATCGATCTTGTCCTGTAGCACTTGTGCCTTTGTGAGCTTCTTGTGCTGGTTGGCGGCGAGCCAGACGCGCGCAAGCTGGCCCGACTTGAAGAGAAGGTCCTCGGGAAGGAACATTGTGGTCGAGGGTGAGGACTACGGCTGAGCGGGGTGAAGAAGTGGACGCGTCGGAGGCGTTGTTGTTTACGTCGGCGCGTCGGCAGCGGGTGAATGCGCGAGCGGTATGCGCGCGCCGACGACTTCGGATCAATATGTCAGGGGAGTGCGCAAGGGTATAAATGGCAGTGAAGGCCGCAAAAGGTTGCACAGCGATGGTTGTGTGGATGCGCGTAGGGGTGGGTGGTCCAAGTGTCGCGAGGCTGGTTGGAGGCTGGAGGAAAGCACGACCGAGATTTGCTTATGTCATGCTTGCCGCAAACAACTAACGGAACACCTGCGTCTCACGGAAAGCTGGGCAATAACAGCGTCCTGGTAACAGATCGTCTTGTAGACTGACGAGACGTTCGTTACAATTGCGATTCAGATATTGCTTGCCGGCGCTGAATCGCATCATATCTAAGCGTTGTACAGCTGCAGCAGCAGCAGCTGCACACAGCTCAGGTCAACCCATCACCGCACGCGTTCAGTTGCTATCTGACCAGGCAACACGGCGCATGACATCATGAATGCATATTGAAAAAGCGCGCCATCACTTGACGTGGGAATATGGCTAGATTCAGTACCTGCCAAGGCTGGATGATCTGTATCCCTCAGATTGTTCCCGATGCGGTGTAGACCTACATGGCATGAGAAATGCCTGGTCAGACAGACTGCAAGCCGTGCTCTAGAGCCTAATGTCTTGCGAAGCATCTGGTCAAACGACTTGGCAATGTGAAACCCGTGAATTCGCGCCAGGCGTCCAGATCGCCGCTGGATTGACCCCTGCCGCAGGGCTGGTGCTTTGACGTTTTGAGCACTGAGATCTACGTCCAAGTGGCCCTTTGAACGAGGAACAACACCATTTCCAGCGCTTTTGCGATTCCTTTTCTTCTAACTCTGCATGTTCATTGTTATAATTTTCACCGCAGCATCGATGCGATAGACCACCGGAAATCGCTGTTACTTCGTCATCGCGCCAAACAGGCCCCCTTCAGCGGCCGCGCAGGAACTGTTTCTGGGGTATGCCAACATGTCTAGAGTTTCGACGCCGTCGCTGCCAACGTACCATGCCTCAAATGGGGGCACCAAATCCTCACGACCTGGCTCTCCGCATCTGCAGCCACCAGAGGCGCAGGATCGAAGTGGAACTCCTACAGTAATTGCATCTAGGTGGGCCATTGAAGCATCAGCTAACGGAACCAGCCCAAACAGTCGATAACAGCCTCGTACTCAATTCTATCCCACGAGCAGACTGCCCAGAGATTACAAACGTCAGAGACCCACGGTCTGTCCACCTCCGACGCCTCGGCGCGCATACACGTCCACGGTCGCAACGAGCTCCCTCACGAAGAGCCAGAACCGCTATGGCTCCGATTTGTAAAACAGTTCAAGGAGACTCTCATCTTGCTATTACTGGGGTCGGCTGCCGTGTCTCTGATGCTGGGCAACCTGGAAGATGCGATCAGTATTACTGCAGCAGTCACAATCGTTGTCACAGTAGGTTTCGTACAGGAGTATCGGTCTGAGAAGTCTCTCGAGGCGTTAAACTCTCTTGTACCGCACTCTGCGCATATCATTCGGGCTGGCCAGGAACAGTCACGGGCAAACGATACAGCCACAGATGGCATTGAGCTGGCCGAATTGAAGAATACGACAGCGGCGCTGGCGGCTGCTGAGAGGAAGTCTACAACCATCTCAGCGACATTGCTGGTACCAGGCGACTTGGTTCTCTTCCACACTGGCGATCGCATTCCTGCCGACATTCGAATCACGCACGCTGCGGACCTCTCGATCGACGAATCAAATCTGACAGGAGAGAACGAGCCAGTTGGCAAGACCCCGGACACTATTACTCCTCCCTCTGGCGTACAGCGCGCGCCCTCGCCCTTTTATGCTTCTGAGGGAGCTGGTACTGTCGGCGCTGACATTCGTCTAAATGATCAGAAGAACATCGCGTTCATGGGCACATTGGTACGATCAGGGTATGGGCAAGGTATCGTCATTGGCACAGGCGGCAACACAGAATTTGGCGCTATATCGGCGTCACTCCAGGAAATTGAGAGTCCGCGGACGCCGCTACAGCTATCGATGGACCAACTTGGAAAAGACCTCAGCTACATGTCATTTGTCGTCATTGCCTTCATTGGTCTTGTTGGGCTTTGGAGAGGCTGGAAGTTCCTTGAAGTCTTTCAGATCGGTGTTTCCCTTGCCGTCGCAGCCATTCCCGAAGGACTGCCTATCATCGTTACCGTCACGCTTGCCCTAGGTGTTCTGAGAATGTCCAAACGAGATGCGATCGTTCGACGTCTGCCTAGTGTTGAGACTTTGGCGTCTGTCAATGTCGTTTGCACCGACAAAACTGGTACGCTGACCACGAACCACATGACGGTCACAAAGCTGTGGCATTTTGATGAGGCAGCACCTATCGATGTGAAAAAGAAGCACGAAACTGAGGATCTCGACTCCCCAACACAGAACATTCTGCGGATAGGCAACATTGTCAACAATGCACGACTTTTGAGCAAAGACGCTGCATCTGCATCGACAGCTGCAGTCCTTTCGTCAACAATGGGTGACGATAACTCTCTAGCCAAAAGCCGATGGGTTGGTCAGCCTACAGACGTCGCACTTCTGGATCTTCTGGACGCCTTCTCCGAGGATGATGTTCGAGAAAGACTAGGCGCACGCAAGTTTGAGACTCCGTTCAGTTCAGAGAGGAAGTGGATGGGTGTTGTCATTAGCGGCAGTTCAGGTTCAGACGTGTCGTACATCAAAGGCGCAATCGAGAGGGTGCTTGATCGTTGCGACGCTTATGTCAACGCGCAAGGCAAGGAGGTCGACCTTGACCAATCGCGAAAGCAAGAGGTTCTGAAGGCTGCAGATTCCATGGCACAAGAAGGGCTGCGAGTCCTCGGTTTTGCTAGTGGAACTACACGCAAGAAGGCAAGCAGTGGTGCGTCAACTCCAGCCGCCTCTTCAGTATCTGGGATGGGCAATGATGAGCACTATCGCGGGCTGGTCTTCGCTGGCCTTGTAGGCATGAGTGACCCGCCACGCAAGGGAGTAGAGAAGGCCATTCGACGTTTGATGGCTGGTAAAGTCAAGGTCATCATGATCACGGGCGATGCAGAGACCACAGCAGTGGCTATTGGCAAGAATCTCGGCATGCCGATCAACCACAACTCTGCACTTGGTCGCTCTGTCATCCGTGGTGACGAGCTCGATCAAATGAGCGAAGAAGAGCTTTCACAGGCGATTGCCACAACCTCGATCTTCGCACGAACCAGTCCCGAGCACAAGATGAAGATCATACGCGCGCTCCAAGCACGTGGCGATGTTGTCGCAATGACTGGCGATGGTGTCAACGATGCGCCTGCCCTGAAGAAGGCCGATATTGGTATATCAATGGGCAAGCTTGGTACAGACGTTGCCAAAGAGGCTGCTGACATGATCCTCACTGACGACAATTTCGCTACCATTCTCAATGCCATGGAAGAGGGCAAGGGCATCTTCTACAACATTCAGAACTTCCTGACATTCCAGTTGAGCACCAGTGCGGCGGCGTTGAGCTTGGTGTTACTGAGTACCTTCCTTGGTTTCCAGAACCCGCTCAACGCCATGCAGATTTTGTGGATCAGTATGTCCTTCTTCTCGCCCGTATGGTTGTATGTACGCTAACACTTTACAGACATCCTGATGGATGGCCCACCCGCCCAATCTTTGGGTGTAGAGCCTGTTGACCCTGCTGTTATGGCTTTACCTCCCCGGCCTCGTCATGCTCGCGTACTTACCCGTAAACTCATTCAGCGTGTCTTGCAATCCGCGACTATCATCATGCTCGGCACTTTGACAACCTACTATCGCGAGATGTCGATCGACAACGAAGTCACTGCGCGCGACACAACCATGACCTTCACTTGCTTCGTTCTTTTCGACATGTTCAACGCTCTCTCGTGTCGCTCGTCCACGAAGTCAGTGCTTGCCGGCGAGATTGGCGTCCTCGACAACAAGATGTTCAATTACGCCGTTTCTGGATCGTTGATCGGGCAGCTGCTCGTAATTTATTTTCCGCCGCTGCAGCATGTGTTCCAGACAGAGGCGCTGGGCTTCTCCGATCTGCTGCACCTTATTGCAGTAGCAAGTAGCGTGTTCTGGGTGGACGAAGGCAGGAAGGCGTACGTTAGATATCAGTCGCGGAGAGGGTACGGCGGAGGGTACAGTACCGTTGTATGATACACGCACATTTGTGTAAAGCGTTGCATAAGGCAGGTATAGATTATGGCCAAGACTCAATTAGAACAGTTGAGCATCCTCAAGCCATCAACATGTGTAGTTCAGGGGTTGCTGGGTAGCACGTGAGCTTCTAGAACAGCCCTCGTGCCACCGAAAACGTAAGTCGCCCTGTTGAGCGAGCCACCGAATGCCATAGTCGCCCCCACACGCGCCTGTTGAACAGCAACTTTTCCCGAAGCGCGCCCGAGCTGCAATCTCCACCGCGCCAGCACCGTTGCCCGGGTGTTCAATGGGCGCTGCGCTGTCACGTCCACGGGATGCAAGTCGCTCTTGTTCAGGGAGGTGCATGTCTCCGAAGACAATGCCGAGGGTCTCTCGACAGGGCAGCGGCGCGCGCAAGTGCCACACTATCCCGCATGCAGGGAACCTGAATTGCGGTGGACTGGACCGCTGCTTGCGTGAAATTAAGATGCCCCATATGATTGCGGTGACCCTGTCAAACTGATACGGGGTCGTTTGGTCTGTGGTAAACACACACACACATACACACACATACGCAGCGCACTCACTTCGCTCATCTCTCACTGAACGACGACGCAGTGTGAAAGCAAGCGTACCACACTTCGCAGGCCAGAGACAACGCAGTAAGCCAAGCTCAGCTCCACAGTCGCGAAGATCGCCCACCCGCCGCTGTTGGGAGGTTCACAACGACCGGCTGATCTTCTTTTTGGACCGCTTTGGCGTGGCTCGAGATCCCTCTGCCTACATACACAACAACGCATAGCACGCATCATGTCGACAGCGACAGCGACAGCAAGCAAGCCGCCAGCCACAGGCACCCCTGGGCGCAGCACCCCCTCGCGAGTCTCCCCGTCGTCGCCTGCTGCGGCGAGCCGCACGCCCGCCCGCGTTTCGACGCCGACGACAACTCCAGCAGCAGGCGGTGTTGCGAGGACGCGATCGGTGAGGTCGGGCGCCAACGGTGCACCAGTCTCGGCGCGCGCCTCGGTAAAGAAGCCTGTGCCGCCCTCGACGCTGAGGAGGAACTCATCGCAGGTCGATAGTCCTACCGAGGAGGACAGCGCCGCTGCAGAGGCCAAGGCTGCATACCTCCAGGACCTCGAGGAGCGCCTGCTGAAGGCCGAGTCCGAGGCGGAGGAGCGCCAGAAGCAGATTGAGGTGCTCAATGCACGTCTGGACGATGCACACACCGAGCAGTCAAAGCTTGAGGAGCGTGCCCACGAGGAAGAGGAGAAGGTCGAGAGCCTCGAGAATGAGAAGCGGGAACTCACACGGCAACACAGGGAGCTCGAGGGTATCTATGAAGCCGAGCGCGCCCAGGCCATGAAGGAGAAGGAGAGCACACAGTCGCGTGAGGAAGAGCTGCAGGCGACGATCCAGAGGCTGAAGGAAACCATGGCCACCAAGAATGTCCCGGGTGTTGAGGATGGCGAAGCTCCACTGTCGCGTGCGTGTAAGTTGGATCCTACAGCGTGAACATGTTACCCTGACACTTTTGACAGCAAGCTTCCGCAACAATCCCTCACGCAGCAACTCCTCGCAGAACCTCGAGAACTTTGCACCGCCCAACTCTGTCCAGCGCAGCAACTCGCGCAACAACTCGAAGCTCATCCTCCAGAAGGATAAAATCATCGAGGATCTCCGCCTCGAGCTCGCCGAGTACCAGGTCAAGGTGCTCGAGGTCGAGAATGCTGGAGGCGGCCGAATGCACGAATTGGAGAAGCAGCTGCTCGAGACACGCATGACCAATGCCAGATTGATGGAGGACAATGAGAGCTTTCAGCTTCTACTGGGTGAGAAGACACTGAACGGTGATCTGAGCCGTGGCGACTTCCTGCGCGAGTCTTCTCATGCCGACGACCGCCCATCGTCAAGCAAGGGTCCATCTACCAGCCTTGCAGATGAGCTGGAGTCCGCTGAGGAGGCACCTGATGTCGAAGTTGTTCGCAAGCTCGAGGCCGAACTGAACAGCATGAAGGACCAGAACAAGGCCCTTACTCTCTACATCAACAAGATCATCGGCCGTCTGCTTACCTACCAAGGCTTCGAATCCGTCTTGGGCAACGATATGGATGACAAGCCCAACACCAACAAAGATCTTCCCCCTCCACCACCGGAGAAGGATATCGAGCAGCCCGCCGGCTTCCTTCAGCGCGCGAAATCCGTCGTTGGTGCTGGGCCTCGCAAGCAACGGCCAACATCCATCATGGGGCCACCAACCTCAGCAGCTGTCCACGAAGACCCTGCCACCGCGCCCAGCATTCCCATCGCTCAGCGCGCTCCAAGTGGCGGCAACCCCCACCGCCGCTCCGCCTCCATCAACCCCGACGCAGCGAACATCGTGAACACCATGTACCGCATGCCTCCTCCCGCGGTCACACCAGGCCAGACTTCACCCGGCCTCGTTAGCCCCCGTAACAGTTTCTTCGGCATCCCCATCGCCGGGCAGAACCCCAGCAACCCCACCTCGCGCGCCGCTTCGGGACAGCAGAACATTCCCGAAGACCGCGAAGTTGATACAGCCAGTATTATGTCCGGCACGACCAGCACCTCTGCCGGCGCAAGCGGTCACGTCGATACCCCGTCTCCGCCCCGCGGCCGCCTTGAGCGCACCGATACCTCCGGTCCCATGACTGGTAAGGGCATGCGTCCTCTTCGCCTGGTGCAGAATGAGGAGGAAGCCAGCAAGGCGCGCAAGGCTGCGAATCGACAGAGTTGGTTCGGTGGGCTGTTTGGGGCTACCAACCCTTCGCAGCAGCAGCAGCAACAGCAGGAGTAGAAGTAGTATAACTACTTCTCAGCTCCCCGACGGGCATGTCGACTCCCTCGCTGGTCGAGTCCCTGGCTGTCTGGCTGCTACCGCTACTGCTGACGAATGACGAGACTTGGATTAATGTGCAATGTGGATACGCATTTGAGAATTTGAGAATGGGTCAAATATGTACGACATCTGAGTGGCATTTTGTATACCCCCAAGACGATAGATGAGGATGATATCTGTAGGTTAGGCGTAATTTTACTATTCTTCTGAAATGCTGCGTGTTGTGACGTGGTCGCTCCTAGTGGAACTCAGGTTTCGATCTTGTGAAGAAATGGTTTAGGAAATGCTATTAGGGAAGATACTACAAGCCGTGAGCAGATGGAGCGCCGTGACTCCTTATGTCTACTTCTCTATTAAAGAATGGCATGACCACAAATTACCCTTCTGTATGCCCTCAAACCTGCCCATCCTCCCTCGGTCCAATCCCCAGCTCCCCCAACCGCACCTCCGGACTAACCCCTTTGACCCACACCGCAGCCCTCAGCGGCGCCCCATCGCCCACAATGCCCTCCACGTCCATCGTTCCCTTACTCTCAAAGCCTAGCCTCACAAACAGCTTCTGACTCTGCACATTCTCCGGGTGCGTAAACCCCGCAAACCGCTCATGCCCCTTCGTCTCGCGGAAATACTGCATCAGCGCCTCGCACGCCTCACTCGCATACCCTTTTCCGTAGTACTTGGCCAGCAGCACGAAGCCGACGTCCGGGATTGCCGGGCACGAGCCGGAGGGGAAGCGGTTGAGCTGCATGGAGACGGTGCCGATGTATTCGCGGTCTGTTTCGGCGGTGAAGGGCACGGATGGGTCGCGTAGGGAGATGATGTAGCGGCCGTTGCCGGTGGTTGCGAGGCGCTGGACTGAAGGCTCTAGCACGGCGCGCACACCGGAGACGGTCTGTGGTTTTGGGGCCATCGCGCTCGTTTGGGCGACCATGGCGAGCATTTCGGGGGAGTTGTAGAGGTGCACCATGAAGGTCATGTGGGCGTCGTTTGATGGGTCGAGGTAGGAGAGGTGGAGGCGCGGGGCTGTGATGTGGAAGTTTGGGTCAAGCATGTCGACGGTGGCGGTGGTGTGGTGTGGTCTTGGTGAATGCTTGGTGTGACTTGTGTTGTGCAAGGGTTTGGGGTGTGGTGGTGCTTTTTTTGGTACTTGTGGTGACTCACTTGTGGATGCAGCGACCCGTCCGCTATCGCCTGACGTACACGTAAGCGCTAGAAGGAAAGAGGAACGTGATATTGGAAGCAGTCTGTAACGATCGTGAGATGTTGACGCAAAGTCCGCACCGCGTACGGACACGACCTAGTCAGTAAAGCTCAGCACGTCGCGAATGACTTCCACTCTGAATTGGCATTTTTTGATATTTACGGTTTGCTTCTAGAACGCTGTTTGAGTTGCTGTCGGTGCTGTACGGTGGTAGGCATGTCCTTCTATTGCAGGTGTTGTCGTTGCGGGAGTGCGGTCATTACAATGACCAAACCAGCCTTTGCTTTCACATGTTGTTGTGGTCGCTTCGGATGAAGAAGAGATGGTCGAAGTCGTTGTCTGATCTTTGCAGCCAAACCAGCCAGGCTATTATTGTTAATTATGAGTGTGAAGATGGAGAAAGAGACTGCTTACTGTCTTGCATGTACTGGTGCTTGACTCCGACGTCGACGTGGTGATAGGTGTCGTACCCGTTGCTGTTGCGGTGGTGGAGGTGTCATCGCGACATCCCCACCAACCAGGTGTCTTGCAGGTTGCGGTCCTTGTCCTGGTGTGTGATGAGGAAGTGGGCGTTGTTGTAGTTGCAGATGTGGTGTGTGTTCCGTCCTCAAACTTCCACAGATAGCAATCAACACAAGTGACATCTTCGTCCACACATGTTGCCGCCTTATCATACTTCTTGTATACGTTCTCGATGGCGTACCTCAAGCGATGGGTTGACGTACTTGGTCGCCACCCCCAGTCTTTGACGACATCGTAAGTACAGCGCTTTCCGGTGTGGCACAGTGTCTCGAAAGCATAGCCACCAATCGAGCAAAAGCTCGAAAACCCATTGCATGTGCCCATATAAACAGGATCTGCACTGTGCCCAAAGTGAAAACCGCCGGTGTTCTTTCGGAGTGGAGCGATATCGCCAGCTGCGGGAAGACCTAGACGTTTTGCTGCCATGGCTTGTGGGTATGCTTCGAAGGACACCGCCGGGATGCCATGCTGGAGACCTATCAAAGAGGCGAGAACACCCCCTAGACTGTGTCCTGTCGTGATGATGTTCGCTTCCGGATAGATCCGTAATACCTCTTCAAAGAGCTCTACGGTTGCTTGGTAGTATCGGTTCGGCTTCCTCAACTCCTCTCTTACACACTTGTCGTCACAAGTGTAGGTGCCGGTCATACAGTCACAGCTTTGCTTCCACCAATACGAGCCGCCCTGGCCACAGCAGCAGGATCCAAACAGGTTGTCGTTGTCCTTGTCATGACCTGAGGTTCCATTGCCTTCGAACATGGCGACTGTGGTACCCTTTACAGAGAGGATGATGGTACCGTTCGTATCGTCGCTGAACACATGGCCTCTAATACCACTTTCATCCCACCCAAACGGCACCGACGAATTAAAGTTCGCATCTACATCCATCCACTCTGGATCTTCAGGGCCGGGCTTATAAGCATCTTCCGACATCGATGCTAGACTAATGATGGTGTCTTTGTCCTCAACGTCTGGAGCCGCGACATCTTCAGTAACCCATATAGGCGACATTGATGACCACATTGGACGTTGACCGTCATAGTTGTCAAACCTTTGGGGCCTTTCGATAGTAATGGGGGCTTTTTTGACAACGAAAGGTCCGAACTGGCCAGCAGCCTCAGCTTGGACCACTCGGTCAGCCGTTACGTCCAGCCTCCTTGCACGGGGTCCTGGTTGACCTGCACCATGGTGAATAACGTGTCGCAAGATCAGCCCTTCGCTGCTCGATGCTGAGGCCACTCCGTGGTCAGGAAGTGTCGAGGTTGTCGAAGGATATAGGTTCAAATAGGAGCCTAGAATGAGAAGTAACACCGCGACCTGCGCGGAGATGCCTAAGGCGAACAGAGACTTGGATATGGCGGTCCAAGTTTGACGAGGCTTCTCAAACGAGCTCATTTTCTTGCATAATGTGAATACAGATGGAAAGCGGACCGAGTTGATAGATAAGGTAGAACGCACGGCCGCCTGCATCGGGCGCGTGACAAGAGACTAGCCCACTCTGGGATGACCCATGCTCAATCTGGTTACGTCACTTAGTCACACATCCAACCATCACGCTGGCATGTTCGATGTATCATCTTTCGGATGTCCAAGCAGCTTTGAAGAGCCCAGCCTGCGTATGCAAGTCTTACTACGCAGCACATGTTCTCTCACTTGGCGCTAGTACTTTGCTGCGGCTTTCAAGGGAGCGTTTCCGAGCAACGGCTTGGCAAGACGGCAGCCTGGCCTGTTGGCCTACAAATCGATGTGTAGGAAGCAAGGCGATCGCCCTTCCTGTGCAAAGCTGATGATCTCCCCCCCCCCTCTCCCTCAGTTCACGCCTCTTCTTTTGTGATAACTCAGACGTGGAAGCTCGAGAATATTTGTATAAGAAGGAGGCGTTGTTCAACTTTCGGACGCACTCGTCCTCTCACGTTCCCTTCACAGGATGTCGGCAAAAATGGAATCAGATTATTCCTGCAACCGGCGTTCGGTAGAGCTGAATACTTACCGATCAGATGGCCCGCAAATCCCTGAGACCACGCTCGGAAACGAGAATGAGGCTACTGAGACACAATATCCCCAAGGACTTCGGCTACTACTCATAACGATCGGCCTGGTCCTTAGCATCTTCACCTCGGCTCTCGATTCGACAATAATCTCGACAGCGATTCCAGCTATCACCACAGATTTTGGGACTATCAGCGACATTGCATGGTATGGGACGAGCATGGTGATCACACATACTGCTTTCCAGTCATGTTGGGGCAAGGCATACAAGTACTTCTCGCTGAAAACTGTGTTCCTGCTGTCTTTATTGGTCTTTGAGATTGGTAATGTCGTATGTGCGCTTGCACCTAGCAGCGAGTTTCTGATATTTGGCCGTGTCATAGCTGGCTGCGGTAGTGGTGGGATTATGACTGGAGCATTTATCATGATTGCACTCACAGCTGGACCAAAATACCGTGCTCTGTACATGGGCATCCTCGGCATCACGTTTGGCTGCGCGAGCGTTCTCGGACCCCTCTTGGGCGGCGCTCTAACTGACGGTCCAGGCTGGCGATTTTGCTTCTGGTAAGTTTTGGTAATGAGTGTGTTGACCACACTAACACCGAGTAGGATCAATCTGCCCATCGGCTTTGTTGCAGCAGTCACCATGTTCATCTGCTTCAAATCTCCTGTCGATCCTAAAGAAGCGTCCCTACAAGAGAAGATTTTCCAACTCGACTTCAATGGCGGTATACTTGTCACGGCTGCCCTCTCGTGTTTCGTGTTGGCCATGCACTGGCTCGGCAAATACCCCTCGACTAGTGCACGCGTTGTAGGAAGCTTCTTGGGATCGGCTTCACTCCTCGTCTGCTTTGTTATTAACGAATGTATGATGGGCAAGAGAGCTATGATTCAGCCCAGCCTCCTGAAGAACAAACTGGTGGTAGCAAACGCCTGCTATCTCTTCTTCTTGGCGGGGGCCTACTTCCCACTCCTATACACTCTACCAGTCCAATTCCAGTCTGTCAATGATACGTCGGCATCACGAAGCGGCATTCGACTCATCCCGCTCGTTCTGGGAATCTCAGCCGTTACGATGATGGCAAATGGCCTTCTTACTGTCTGGCGCCACTACAAGCCCTTTCTGCTGTTGGGTGCTGCCTTCACAATAGCTGGGAACGCAAAAATCTATATGTCGAACGCGCGTACACTGTCGAGCGAGTGGGTGGGCCACGAAATTCTCACTGCTATCGGAATTGGCATGGCGCTCCAAATACCAGTAATCGCTAACCAAGCACTCGTCTCAGCAGACGACATGGCGGCTGTAACAACATTCACACTATTCATGGAGAATTGTGGAGAGACACTCTTTGTCGCGTCATGCGAAGGGGCTTTCACAAATGGATTGCTATCGAGCCTCGCAGAAAGTTTGCCCGATGTCGACCCAAAGACTGTGCTCGATGTTGGTGCGACGCAGATCAGAGGCATATACTCTGGTGGAGACCTTGATCAAATTTTAGCAAGCTATCTTCAGGGCTGCAAGACTAGTCATCTGATTACGGTGGCATGCGGTGCGATCGCCGGCCTAATCTCCTTCTCCAACGCAGGTCCTGCGGCATTGACTTGGATGAAGCTAAAGCTAAAGAAGGCACACGAAAGATAACATATACAACGCGTCATGAGAAAGTGCGGTAAACTATAGTTGATATTGGAGAACACAACTCAATGCACCTCTCAATCAACACCTCCCATAACTCCTCGTAGCGGTTGCCACGTTTTGTAGGTCGGCACGGATAGTGGAAAGGTCCGTATCCGATATGCCAGGCTGCAACTTATTTAAAGCGTAATCATGCTCATCACGTTTCGAACTTCATAGGAGTATGCTCTTAGACACTGTCGAATTCCTTATCGCCTCCACCAAGATGCCCGTCAGATCAATCGTTGCCCTGGTCATGCCACCTATACACTTGTTCGCCTACTCTACGCTGCTTGGGACTGAGTTATATCAAAGCTTTATTATGACCAAGCTCGCCTATTTAGCTCTTCCGCCCCCTGCGTTTAGAACCTTGCAGAGACGCGTCTTTCCTGTCTACTTTCAGAGTCAGACTCTGCTCCTTGGTTTGGTTGTCCTTACACCACCGCCACACGGTCCAAACTCCTTATTTCAGGACCAGAGTAGCGCGGTCGCACTTGCCATAGCTGGAGTTACTGCACTCTTGAACCTGTGTATCTATGGACCGAAAACGCAGAAGCTTATGGTGGAAAGGTCACATCAAGGTATGCTTTGACTATCCTCACATATACGCAATAGTGGCTAAAGACGTGTAGCGGCCCGCGACTCGAAAGAACCCACGGGCACGGAATATGCTAGTCACGAGATGAAAAGATTGAACCGATCGTTCTCGCGGGCGCATGCAATGAGCATCCACTTGAATTTCGTTACCATTCTCAGCACCATTTATTACGGGTGGCGGCTATCGCTGAAGCTGAACTTCGAAAGAGTGTAGTACATGTAGTCATCATCAACCAAAATATGGGCGTTTTGCTCGATCTGCTCTAGTTGGTAAACGAGAAGAGAGCGTGACATTGACGGGGGTGGCTGACGGAAGAGGCAAGGTCAATCCAGGATGAGACGGCACGGCAACGTTCATTTCCTCCGACCCGGCGCGTTCCCACTTCAACACCAGAAGCATTTACAGCCTGCACCATCGTTCGCTAATCGGATGAGTGGTACTGAGCCGCCTCCCGCGGCACGGGCGGTTATCTTGCGGACATCGCAAGCGTGTCAAAGATGTCGCTCCTTGAAGACCCGCTGTTTACCGAGCATCCAAGCAGGAACTTGTCAAAGGTACATCTAGAATGCTGGTCGTAGATCTTGATTCGCACACCGCATCCCGGTCAGTCTAAACTGATCGATGGTGTAGGTGTTTGAGTGGCGGACGTGATTGTGTGTGGGCCGACGCTCCTCGCAAGGCTAGAAAGCTACGAGCACCATCGTAAGTAACATTCCCCATCGTCGCACACTACCTCTGAACCATGATAGGCGCATCTCGCAGGTAGAACAAAAAATTGACGGGCTTGTAGCGAGTCTTGTCGGTCCATCGAATCCGCCTCGCACAACAGACACCACACCCTCATTTGCACCAACATCTACACACTCCGAGCGCCCCTGGGAGCTAGGCGGGGACTTTGCACCCCGGTCAGGTCAAAGAAGTGGGCCAGTCGCGCTCGGCACATGGCTATCGGTCCCCTCCTCATTCGAACAGCAACCTGAGCCTTCGCAAGCCCCTGCACAACAGGAAGCGGAGAGTGAAGATGCGGCCGATCGCCAGTATATCGAGCAGATCCGCAGCATACACAGCTTTGGTGATCCCGATGAAAACTCGCAGTATCCAGAGAGCCTCTTCAGACCTTCGAAGCGACGAGAGGAGCCTATCAAAGACGACCTCGTGGATGACCTCTTGGCTTCTGGAGAAGCGGACACTATATTGAAGGAGTACAAAGACATGTCAGGCTCTTTTCCATTCGTGCCTTTGGCTTCTGACGTCACAGCTCAGCAGCTTCACCACGATGCGCCCATGCTGTTCCTTGCAATGATAACGGCTGCGTCCTGGAGAGAACACAAGCGTCAGATGTCTCTAGACACTCTTTACAGGCAAGAGCTCGCGAACCGCACCATTATACGTCCACGCAGAAATCTCAGCCTCGTACAAAGTGTACTTGTATACCTGTCATGGTGAGCTTGCCATTCCTGTTTAAAGCTATGACACTTACATATACTTTAGGTACCACTTTGTATTCTCACACAAAACTCAGTAGGTCGCGTCCCAGAATTGATATTTTCAAGTCCTAACCCTACAGACAAATATTTTTTCTGCATAACCTTGTCATCGGGCTTGCCCTTGACATTGGACTTCATCGTGATTTCCAACCCGTGTTTTTCGCTCACACCAAGAAGTCACAACCAGTCGATCCTCGGGACAAGCGTGAGCGCCAACGCGCGTTTCTTGGTTGTTATTACCTTGCCTCCATGTATGCGCAGTCGTCTTTCGGCCATTAGATGCTAATCCTGCAAAGGGTATCCTCGGCGTTGCAGAAGCCCAATCTACTCAAGCACAATTCTGACATGAGTGAATGGGCACAAGAGCTGAGAACCCACGGAGAGTATGCCACTGACGAAGTCCTCGGGCACCTCATTTCGCTACGCCAACTGGATGATGAGGTCCAGGACACTCTCTTCAGTGGAGCTGGAGCTGATGCTCAACTCGCCGATGCTCGTGTGGTAATCCATGTACGCTTCTTAGAAACACGTCTTGATGCCTGGAAACGGGACACTGACGGTGTGGCGTGCCAACGAAGTGAGCTGCTGACGCCTCGGAACGACCTCAATACTGACTCAACTCCAGTGCTCAGCCTCTCGCATTCGTACACTGACATGATGCTCCACACAGTTGCTCTTCGGCCTTTGCCCGCAACTGCGCAGCCGTTGGCGAATGATGGCTCTTACGTTAAAGCATTGCTCGCAACCTTGGAGGCAGCAAAGCGTTTCTTCGACACGATGTTATCGTTTCCGGCGTCGGATTACTATCTGATCTCCTTTGCAGAGTGGATGCGGTTGCCGGCAGCCATGATGGTATGTGCGAAGCTTTGTATACCTTCTGATGCACATACCCAAGTAGGTTGGGACGTCAAAGCAGCGCAAGATCTAGTCCGTCTGGAGATTTGCCTCGAAGCTCTATGCTATCGGTTCCAGAACCTCACTACATACGACAATGTCGCACAGCCTCATCCCGACTTCTGGTGGGCTATGCGATTTGTGACAGATCTGACCAGAACCTGGTACGTCCGAAAGACCAGCCCAGATGTGCATGACAACGGCTCGACTCATCCCACACCAAGCAGTGGTACTGCTAGCAACACCACGTGCCCGAATTCGAGAGCTTTGTCCACGCCCTTAATTGGCAGCGCGCAAACCCACCTCGTCAATCCTACAGACAAGGACTTTGGCAATATAAGCATTGGAACCGATGCAGGTGTGGATGGAATGCATGACCCATTTGCGTTCATGAAGTCTGTGGACTTCGATATGGAACAGTTTTTCGACATGGGTATATGGGGTGACGATGCATACCATGGCATGGGTTTTGGAGATGGTAGTATGCCTTCCTAGGTGCTCCACAGATCCTCTAGGTTCCAATTGTCCGGTCATTGTCTTGTGACCATTGCAAATTCTGGAAAAGTGCATGTTATACGCGAGATTAAATCTCGGGCTCAAATGTCGCGAGTACATGGTCGATCATCCCCCACCCCGCATGTTTCAACCCCACAAACTAGGAACGCACCGAAACGAACTCAGACACCAGTCTGAATACAGAAACAAGCCCATCCATGCTCGGCGGAACTGTTACCAAGATCAAAGCACAGGTAAGCTCAATTGGTGGAAGCCAATGACGTGCGCCGTACGTTGATTGCGTATTTGCCTTCACGGGCGAGTGTAGCCGCACCGTGGAGGATTGTGGCATCCCTTCCGCCGATCCACTACATGGATATCAAGAACACAGCAGCGATCGTCGAGACCTGACTATTAAAGTAGCGGTGTCGCGACACATACTTGGAATCCAAGCACTACGATCCGATCCGTCCGACAGACCACAACTTGAGCAATCATGCGTTTTACACTTCTGAGTTTCGCGTCTGCCGCTCTTGCACTACCAGCAGCCCTATCTTCTCGTGCTGATGAGCCTGTCTACTGGTTACTCGCTGGCGACTCTACGACAGCGACGAATGGAGGCTGGGGCGATGGCTTTCTGGCTACGACTGTAGCCGAAGGCTCTTCAGGCCGAAACTATGGACATAGTGGCGCAACAACCAAGTCTTTCCGTGCTGGTGGTGACTGGAGCAAAGTAATTAATGAGGTGGGCACTCATAAGGACAATTCCCGAGTATATGTCACTATTCAGGTACATACCAACCACATGCTTTTATATGATATTCGGCAAACTAACGAGAAAAAAGTTTGGACATAACGACCAAAAAGTACGTAGCGCATCTGTCACACAAGATTCAAGATTGCATACTTACGTTACTAGGCGACTAGCGGTGTGACGCTTGCTGATTACAAGACGAATCTTGCGAAGTTTGCATCCGAAGCCAGCACCGCAGGTGCTACACCGATCCTGCTTACCCCATTGACTCGCCGCACCTTCAGTGGCGGAAAGGTCATCGAAAATCTGGCCAACGAGACTGCTGCCACCATCGAGGTCGCCAACGCAAACAAGTTGCACTGGATTAATCTGAACGAAGCGTCTACCAAGTACGTCAACGCTATTGGTTCAGCAGCAGCGGACAAGTACAACTTGGCTTCTGGTGACCGCACGCACGTCAACGAGTGGGGTGGTGTTGTCTTTGCGAGGATCGTCAGTGATTTGTTGGTTGGAAAGTACCCTGGGGAGTTTGGGAGCGTTACGAAGAAGAACGAGACGTTGAGTGCTCTGATTGCGGCGGGCAAAGCTGCGTGAAATTATACTCACGTAGGTAATGAACCAAACATAAATCATGCTGGTTAAGATTTGGTCCTTACCAGTTCTCTAGACTGGACTGCAAGGTGATATACGAGGCTCCAGTAGAGGCCTTTGAGACTACTACAAATCTGTCCAACACAATCATGTAGAGGACGATGTTGTCCTTCTATAATTAAGAAATGATCATCTGTGGTATTCTGACTATATCTTCGGCAATATACAAAGTTAGCCAGATCTACAGCTACTCATTCAGCAAGACAAGAGGGATTCGTTGATGGCCGGAGGGCACTTTTAACAGCTGCACATGCAGGGAACATCGATAGACTCAAGGAATTGTAGAGCAAGGAGACGATTGCGAGGACGGTTTTGGGTGATGAACTGAGAGTGTAGAAAGATGCAGATATAGAGCATGTGCTCCCGAGGAAACATGGCCCAATATTTGGCTGAAGAACGAACAATCAAAAGCGTTCGCTTACCGTCTCTTGTCGAGAGATGGAGTAATGGACAATTGTCTTTGGTTGGACTTGGCCGTGGTAGGTGGGGCGACCCTCGTTGACACCCGCGCATATCGCCACCTCTCCTTCCATCAACGTTCCTCAATACGACGACCATTCGAGCTTGGTTCCAACTCTATCCAACTTTAAGATCATGCAGATGCTTACACACAGTCTTTTCGCCTTCTATCACACCATTCGGCATAGTCTGTTGTGATAGAGTCCCTGAGGGGCGCGACATCATGTTCGAATCTTGCTGCTGAGCTGATTTAGGGCAGAACAGTCGACCGCTCATCGATTGTTGCTCATCTTACAGGGACCACTGACTAACAAGCAGGAATACACGTGGCTACAACTGCCGTGGCGAGCGCGCAGGTGTTCACAGCTCAGAGAGCCGTCCGTCCAGACTTGGAAACAAGACTCTCGAATGCAGGTGATCAACCTCCGGGCCCAAAGCAGCATCGGGCCTTCCTTGATACAGTCTAGCGTCGGTCGGTAAACACCATCGTCTCCAGACTTCTTCCATACCGGCTGCAGGTCCGCGGTCCCTGTCTTCCCATATTTGTTCCGGCATCTGGGTCACAAGGTCCATTAGATGTTTTCCCATCCGGCGCACGACCCCAAGGCTCGGACTCTGCCAAACGGGTGAAGTGGGCCAATCATGGCACCAGTACAACGACTAGCTCACGAGATGGTAATCTAAATGCTGGGGTAAACTGAGCCTCGAAGTGGAGAGCACCCGCAGTATAGTGCTCCGGGCCGAAGGCGGGCAAGCGTGGCCTTGGCCTGTAATTTCATAAAGTACATATGCAATGTCTCCAGGAGGTCCTTGAACAGCATCGAAGCTACTGTGTTCTCGAGACTTTGACGCTCATTCAAGATGCGCTACGACGTTGCTCTTGCTGCCCTGCTTGCCTCGGGCGCGAGCGCCGCAGCCGTGAAGAAGGGATTCGTTACCACAAAGGGGACCACTTTCCAGTTGGATGGCAAGGACTTCTATTTTGCCGGATCCAATGCTTACTATCTTCCGTTCTTCGAGGTATATTTGCCACCAAATTTTTAATTCGTTGATTCTGACTTTCACCAGCAAGCCTCCGATGTCGAAAAGGGTCTTACAGCAGCGAAGAAGGCCGGACTAAATGTAATGCGTACATGGGGCTTCAACGACCGCAATCGCACCACTGTTGCAGGCGGACTTCCTCAGTATGGTGGAGAGGGAGCAGGAGCGACAGATCTGATCCTTCAGTGGTGGAACAAAGGCAAAGCTGAAATCAACCTCGCACCTTTCGACAAAGTCGTTGCAGCCGCCGAGAAGACTGGAGTCAAGCTCATCGTCGCTTTTACCAACAACTGGGCTGACTATGGCGGAATGGACGTATACACGACCAACCTCGGCTTCAAGTACCACGATGACTTCTACCGCGAACCCCAAATCAGGTCCGCATTCAAGAAGTACGTCAAGGCTTTTGTCCAGCGCTACAAGGACTCCAGTGCAATCATGGCCTGGGAACTAGCCAACGAGCCACGCTGCGGAGCAGACGGGGTGCGCAATCTGCCTCGCTCGGAGAACTGCACACCCGACACGATCACCGAGTGGATCGACGAGATGAGCGGCTACGTCAAGAGCCTCGATAAGAACCACCTGGTCACCTGGGGCGGCGAGGGCGGCTTCAACATCGAGAGCGACGACTGGGCGTACAACGGCGCGGACGGCGGCGACTTCGACAAGGAACTCACCCTCAAGAACATCGACTTTGGCGTCTTCCACTCGTACCCGGACTGGTGGAGCAAGACGGTCCCGTGGACTGTGCAGTGGATCAAGGACCACGCCGCGTCGGGCCGCAAGGCGAAGAAGCCCGTGGTGCACGAGGAGTACGGCTGGCTCACTGACGACAAGAGGCAGGAGTACCTCGGCAAGACCGACAACCAGACCAGACTCGACGTCATTGGGCTCTGGCAGCAGACCAGTCTCAAGGAGAAGATGCCCGATATGTACTGGCAGTTTGGGTATGGCGGGTACGCTGGAGGCCCCAACCACAACGATGGGTTCACCATCTATTTGGAGGACGCCGAGGCCAAGGAGTTGGTGTTTGAGCATGCGAAGAAGGTCAACGCGCTGAACAAGAAGTGAGGCATCTGATAATCCTGATGATGGAATATCCTTTGATAATTACATTGAGCGAATTACATTGGCACGTCTTGTCCTTTCCGTGGGCTCAGACCTTTCTGCCTCAGTGCTGATCCTTCTTCCTGAGTTCAGTGCCGAGACTTGTCCACTGTGCCACTCTCGCGTCTACCAGTATCTGTGCTTGAGCAGCGATAGTAGGGGAAAAAAAAGCTGACCATAACTCCAGCAAACAATGGCACGGAGCCGTGCATACCTGGGTTAATATACGGGATGGTGCCCCGTTTTCCCAAGCACATGACAAGTCCACCATGGGGGTGGTTTGCTAAAAGCTTACGAGACACGACTTTACACTCCATCCAACGTCTGGGCCCCAACAACACCAAATTCAATGCATGTGCTCGCCCCTAAACAACTAGACGCTCGGCATCTCTCCACCCCCCAACTCAATCGCCCTTCTTCGTCCTAGCAACCCCCAGCGGGCTCAGCACCTCGCGCCCTTCCAACCCTGCCTCATACACAACCTCGAGCTCGCCTCTCTCCCTCAACGGGGCAACATCCAGCGTCCCCTGCGGCGGCTTCCTCGCCCGCTCCGTATCAACCACCAACTGCACTCCGATCTTGCCCCTCCCAAACGAGCAACGCGCTCGATACGCAGCCCCGCACACAGCAAGCCCGCGCTCGACCTCGCTCCGCCGCACGCGCTCCTTCACCGCCACAGCGTGCTGTGCGTGCAGGGGCGACTCTGTGCGTAGATGCGCGAACGCGTCGTCGTCGGGGAGAGGGACGCGGCCCAGTCTGGCGGCGAGCTGCGCGGCATGGAGCTCAAGCGGCGCCTCGTACGCGGCGGGGTCGGTGGCGAACAGTAGCAGGTTGGCGGTGAGTTGGGCGAGGATCTCGCGGCGCGCGTTGGTCTGGTAGAGTTTGTTGCGGGCCAGGGCGTAGAGCTCTGAGAACAAGGGGGCGGGGACGCGCTGGGCCGTGCAGGTGTCGAGGATGTGGAGGAGCTGGGCGACTTCGTGCAGGGAGCGGTGGAGGAGTGGGTGGTGGTGTGGGGCTGTGGGAGGGGGGAGGAGCAGGAGCAGCATGTCGCGGATCCAGTGGTTGCGCAGGTTGGCGATGGCGGCTTGGTTCTCTGGACGTGCTGCGAGGGCTGCGTGGAAGGACTGTATTGTTGTGTCACACTGCTGCGATACAGAGAGGTGGAGGTCGCGCAGTCCGACCATCTCCCCTGCGACTGTGTCGTCGTAGTCTCCTCGCGCCTCGACGGGGGAGATGATGGGCGTGCCGACAATGTGGTTCCCCGTATCGAGGTCGACGGCGTCCTTGCAGTCATCGCAGAAGTCGAAGAGGTGGGTCGTCTGCACTATCTTGCTGCTGTCGTAGCCCATCCGGACGTTGACCAGGTCATCGGGAAGTGGATGGCAGCTAGCAGGCGCGCTCGAGATGCCTTGCCGGAGCCTGAAGGTACCAGTGGTGCAGAGAAGGGTGTGTTCAGGGGTGGTGGACAGTTTGTCATGGCCGCAGCTGTGCCAGACTATGCGAGTGAACTGACACATGGGGATGATGCTCGTGGTTGAGAGTTGATAAAGAAAGAGACACTTTGACCCTGCAGGGGATTTTTGGAGATCTTGTCAGGGTCAGATAGATGAGAGAGTCGTTTTTAACAAGCTGCAGGATTGCGTCCACAAAGCGGTGGGCAAACATTGCCATGGTGATGCTTGAGCCAGGCAGAGCCTGAAAGAAATGGAGCAAACCTGTTGCCAACTTCTGGCATTCTTGGATGTTGTAGAATATTCCAAGCTGCAGTCGAGACACTGTCAGCATGTTCGAATAGAGTCTGGAAGGAGCAGGTGCTGTGGAGGTGTATGATAATGCTCTGCAGAGCAGAGTTTCATAAAAAAGAAGAAGAGAGTATAGCCTTCATTCTTGCAAGCAAAAAAAAAGCCCCCCACCTCTACCAACCTGCCTGCCAGCTCCATCTCTCAACACTCACAGAACCCTCACGGCGCCTCAACAACCTTCTCCACCTCCCCGTCCCTCCACACCTTCTTCACCTCAAACCAGCCCACCTCCCCGCTCGCCGCCCCACCCTCCCGCACGCACCTCTCCACCTGGCCCCTAACCGCTTCATCCCTCGCCTCCTCCGCGCCAAACTCGGCCAACACCAACCACCCGGGCCGCAGCGGCTCACTCAGCACATTCCTCTCCCGCACGACCCCACCCTGCAGCTCAAACCGGCGCAGCCTGACAAACCCTTTCACGCGCCCCAGCCCCTCCGCCATCCCTTTTGCAAGCCACAGCGCAAACTCTGCCTCGCGCCCGGGCGCAGGAGCGAGCGCAATGCAGGCCAGGGCGCGCGGGGCGTAGGCGTCGGCGGGCGATGGGGCGGGCGGCGCGGGCGCGGGCAGCGAGGCGTAGAAGCGGATGTCGAAGGCGGTGTGGGCGTAGATTCTGTCCACGAGGGGGGGCGGCGGCGGCGTGTTGGCGATGGCTGTGAAGGAGGGGTGCGTGGTGTAGGCCAGGCTGGGGAATTCGTAGGTGATGAGGTGTGGGAAGGAGGAGGAGAGTGTGGTGGTGGTGGTGGTGGTGGTGGTGGTGGTGGTGAGAGGGAGGGCCGTGTAGCGGATCGCGGAGGGGACGCCGGGGAGGGCGAGGACTTCGAGGGCGTGTTCCTGGGGGGGACGGGTTAGAGGGGAGAAGGGGAGCGTGGTGAGTGAAGAGGGGGGGGGGGGGGACGCACGTTCTCGTACCAGTCGTCGAATTGGGCGATGCTGAGGTTGGAGGGCGAGACGATTTGGGAGGAGACCCACAGGATTCCTGCGTCTGATGCCATGGCTGGTTTCTTCTGCGCTGGTTGTTTTGTTCTGTTTTATTGTCGATATCGACGATGGTCGTCACCACATACTGGATGCCTCCATCCTTTTGGCGCGGGACGCGCGAGTCGAGGACAAAGGACCGACATGGCTCCGGTCGGAGACGGGCACGGAAGTGGGAAGGCGGAGCATACGGCGGTGTACGAAGATCTGCGGAGAGACGCCAAGTCTCGAAGTCGTGACAACCCTGCCCTATCCCGATCTAGAACGCCGACTCGTGAAGAGGAAGTGTGATGATGAGAAGTATCCTACTTCGATTACAATTACTCGCACCTCTATAAGTACCATCCGCTCGGGCGCTATCTCTTATCGCTGCCATGGATGCAGCGCCAGTGACGTCCTACTCCTCTACAGCAACACTCACCAACTCTTACATGGGCACCTGGTACTCCAGAGTACCAGAAGCGCTCTAAGCGCACACAGTACGCAATAAGTGCAAATCCAATCGCCTCCCGAGAAACGAAACGCTGAAACAAGCCGCTGACAAAGGAAACCGGCATGCAGGAACGCGGGGCCAACCGTAGATGCAAGGCGAACGAGACAGGGGTTTGTACAATCTAAGGCATAGAAACTTTTGTTGGGTGGGTTTCAACATTTGTTTAGTGGGTTCTTCAGCAGGAATGCACGCAGAAGACGTATTCGCGAGGTGCATAGACTCTTGCACCTCATTACGTGCTATCAGCATCTGGTGTCGGCGTCTCGCTTTCATCCTCAAGTACTGATGGCGGAGCCTGCACAATGCTCTTCCTCTTGGCTTTCTTCTCTTCCTTGTCCTGTGCCGACGAAGATCCGTTCGTCTCGGGCACGTTTGCAGCCAGTTGAGGTGCGGTGGGCTTGGCGTTGGCGGACTTCTTTGCGGGGGCAATGCTGGCCATGCTGGTGGACATTTTGTTTGCATCCTTGTCTTTGGCACTGTCCGAGTCCTTTGCAAAGTCCTTCCACTTTCGCCATCCATCAAAGTCAATCAGGGCCTGCATGCAGCCCCATTCTTTGACTTTGCGCTCGAGCCAGACAAAGTTGACAGGCTGGGGTGTGTGTGTTAGGATAGATTCAAGGAGGGTTTGGGTTGGCTACTCTTACCTTGGTCAAGAAGTCGTTACAGCCGGCGGCCAAAGCCTCGTGTCTGTCACTCTGCAACGAGCTAGCAGTGAGCGCCACGATAATGACGGGGCTCTTGAAGAGGTTCCTGTCGCCCAGCTTGTCGTCCGCGACCAGCTCGGTGTCGGAGCCGTTCTGGTGTCCCAGTCTTGTGTTGGGAGCCTCGCTGCTGCCGCTGCTGAATACACCAATGCCGTTTACGCGTTCCAGCCTTCTGATTTCCTTGGTGGCCTCCAGACCGTTCATGACGGGCAGCTGGATGTCCATGAGGACCAAGTGGAAGCCACCGGCCTTCCACTTGGTGACGGCCTCCTTTCCGTTCATGGCTCGCTGCCAGCGGACCTTGAGTCTCTGCATGAAAGCACCCAGGACACGCAAGTTGATGATGTTGTCTTCGACAATCAGCACGTTGATGGGCGGAACGGAGCCATCGAGCAGGCCAGCAGGCAGGCTGGGGGGCTCTGCAGGTGCGACCTTCTTCTTCTTCTTGCGTTCGGGGCGCGGGGATGCTACGCGGACGATGGGAGGGGTGTCGTGTTGTGTGCGCACAGGGGTGTCGATTGGCGCAGGAGGGGTGGGTATGGGCGCGTTGGAGGCTTGCGAGTGCTTGTCGGCCGAGGCCGACGAGTCGTGGCGTGGGCGGTTGGGGCGGGCGGTGGTGGCCAAAGAAGGGATGCCGCCGGCCAGGGTGGTGGGCGAGGCGGTGTTGTGGCGGGGGATCCTCGGGCGGCTGGTGTGGTGCAGGCGGCGCGTGGCAGCGCCGCCGGGGGACGGCAGCGGGGGCAGCTGGCCGCCGTTGGTCAGGACGGCTATCGAGTGGGCAGGGTGAGGTGCACCGTGTGCGATGGCGGCCGGGGACGGCTGGACGACGGGCATGGGCGGGAAGTACTCGGTCTGGGTATGTTGAGCGTCGTCGTGATGAGCGTAGTAGAGGGGCACTCGCGGTGAAGGCTTGGGGGTGCGGCGGACGGGGACGTCGATGACGAGGGCCTCGTGGACCGTCTGGCCGCCGGGGTAGTAGGCGTCGAGGGTCCTGCACATGTCCTCCTCGGGGCCCAGCAGGCGCTCCGGGCCCTGGGCGGCGTCGCGCGGGGCGATGCGCAGGGTGACGTCGGGCGCGTCGAAGCTGCGGCCGAGCGAGTTGGCGTACTTGCGCAGGATCATGTCGCGCACGTCGTCGACCAGGTCGTCCTCGCCGATCTGCACCAGCGTGGCCGAGGCATGGGGCCGCTTGACCCAGATCTTGCGGTGCAGCATGGCGGCGGTGATGGCGGGCGGGACGGGGCCGAAGTAGTCGGCGGGCGGGGGCTGGGGCTGGGGCTGGAGCTGGGGGGGAGCGTCGGGGGCCAGCAGCGTGTTGATTACGCGGGCATCGGTGTGGGCGACGAGCGACTGGCGGCGCAGGGGGCTGGGCAGCTGCGACGGCGACGGCGAGGGCGCTGCAGACGAGGGCGCGGGCGATGGCGGCGGGACGGGCTCTGCGGCGGCGGCGGCGACGACG